>OY821774.1:54187700-54192700 GCA_963682175.1 Triglochin maritima | reverse complement strand
CCTAAACCCTAAACCCTAAACCCTAAACCCTAAACCCTAAACCCTAAACCCTAAACCCTAAACCCTAAACCCTAAACCCTAAACCCTAAACCCTAAACCCTAAACCCTAAACCCTAAACCCTAAACCCTAAACCCTAAACCCTAAACCCTAAACCCTAAACCCTAAACCCTAAACCCTAAACCCTAAACCCTAAACCCTAAACCCTAAACCCTAAACCCTAAACCCTAAACCCTAAACCCTAAACCCTAAACCCTAAACCCTAAACCCTAAACCCTAAACCCTAAACCCTAAACCCTAAACCCTAAACCCTAAACCCTAAACCCTAAACCCTAAACCCTAAACCCTAAACCCTAAACCCTAAACCCTAAACCCTAAACCCTAAACCCTAAACCCTAAACCCTAAACCCTAAACCCTAAACCCTAAACCCTAAACCCTAAACCCTAAACCCTAAACCCTAAACCCTAAACCCTAAACCCTAAACCCTAAACCCTAAACCCTAAACCCTAAACCCTAAACCCTAAACCCTAAACCCTAAACCCTAAACCCTAAACCCTAAACCCTAAACCCTAAACCCTAAACCCTAAACCCTAAACCCTAAACCCTAAACCCTAAACCCTAAACCCTAAACCCTAAACCCTAAACCCTAAACCCTAAACCCTAAACCCTAAACCCTAAACCCTAAACCCTAAACCCTAAACCCTAAACCCTAAACCCTAAACCCTAAACCCTAAACCCTAAACCCTAAACCCTAAACCCTAAACCCTAAACCCTAAACCCTAAACCCTAAACCCTAAACCCTAAACCCTAAACCCTAAACCCTAAACCCTAAACCCTAAACCCTAAACCCTAAACCCTAAACCCTAAACCCTAAACCCTAAACCCTAAACCCTAAACCCTAAACCCTAAACCCTAAACCCTAAACCCTAAACCCTAAACCCTAAACCCTAAACCCTAAACCCTAAACCCTAAACCCTAAACCCTAAACCCTAAACCCTAAACCCTAAACCCTAAACCCTAAACCCTAAACCCTAAACCCTAAACCCTAAACCCTAAACCCTAAACCCTAAACCCTAAACCCTAAACCCTAAACCCTAAACCCTAAACCCTAAACCCTAAACCCTAAACCCTAAACCCTAAACCCTAAACCCTAAACCCTAAACCCTAAACCCTAAACCCTAAACCCTAAACCCTAAACCCTAAACCCTAAACCCTAAACCCTAAACCCTAAACCCTAAACCCTAAACCCTAAACCCTAAACCCTAAACCCTAAACCCTAAACCCTAAACCCTAAACCCTAAACCCTAAACCCTAAACCCTAAACCCTAAACCCTAAACCCTAAACCCTAAACCCTAAACCCTAAACCCTAAACCCTAAACCCTAAACCCTAAACCCTAAACCCTAAACCCTAAACCCTAAACCCTAAACCCTAAACCCTAAACCCTAAACCCTAAACCCTAAACCCTAAACCCTAAACCCTAAACCCTAAACCCTAAACCCTAAACCCTAAACCCTAAACCCTAAACCCTAAACCCTAAACCCTAAACCCTAAACCCTAAACCCTAAACCCTAAACCCTAAACCCTAAACCCTAAACCCTAAACCCTAAACCCTAAACCCTAAACCCTAAACCCTAAACCCTAAACCCTAAACCCTAAACCCTAAACCCTAAACCCTAAACCCTAAACCCTAAACCCTAAACCCTAAACCCTAAACCCTAAACCCTAAACCCTAAACCCTAAACCCTAAACCCTAAACCCTAAACCCTAAACCCTAAACCCTAAACCCTAAACCCTAAACCCTAAACCCTAAACCCTAAACCCTAAACCCTAAACCCTAAACCCTAAACCCTAAACCCTAAACCCTAAACCCTAAACCCTAAACCCTAAACCCTAAACCCTAAACCCTAAACCCTAAACCCTAAACCCTAAACCCTAAACCCTAAACCCTAAACCCTAAACCCTAAACCCTAAACCCTAAACCCTAAACCCTAAACCCTAAACCCTAAACCCTAAACCCTAAACCCTAAACCCTAAACCCTAAACCCTAAACCCTAAACCCTAAACCCTAAACCCTAAACCCTAAACCCTAAACCCTAAACCCTAAACCCTAAACCCTAAACCCTAAACCCTAAACCCTAAACCCTAAACCCTAAACCCTAAACCCTAAACCCTAAACCCTAAACCCTAAACCCTAAACCCTAAACCCTAAACCCTAAACCCTAAACCCTAAACCCTAAACCCTAAACCCTAAACCCTAAACCCTAAACCCTAAACCCTAAACCCTAAACCCTAAACCCTAAACCCTAAACCCTAAACCCTAAACCCTAAACCCTAAACCCTAAACCCTAAACCCTAAACCCTAAACCCTAAACCCTAAACCCTAAACCCTAAACCCTAAACCCTAAACCCTAAACCCTAAACCCTAAACCCTAAACCCTAAACCCTAAACCCTAAACCCTAAACCCTAAACCCTAAACCCTAAACCCTAAACCCTAAACCCTAAACCCTAAACCCTAAACCCTAAACCCTAAACCCTAAACCCTAAACCCTAAACCCTAAACCCTAAACCCTAAACCCTAAACCCTAAACCCTAAACCCTAAACCCTAAACCCTAAACCCTAAACCCTAAACCCTAAACCCTAAACCCTAAACCCTAAACCCTAAACCCTAAACCCTAAACCCTAAACCCTAAACCCTAAACCCTAAACCCTAAACCCTAAACCCTAAACCCTAAACCCTAAACCCTAAACCCTAAACCCTAAACCCTAAACCCTAAACCCTAAACCCTAAACCCTAAACCCTAAACCCTAAACCCTAAACCCTAAACCCTAAACCCTAAACCCTAAACCCTAAACCCTAAACCCTAAACCCTAAACCCTAAACCCTAAACCCTAAACCCTAAACCCTAAACCCTAAACCCTAAACCCTAAACCCTAAACCCTAAACCCTAAACCCTAAACCCTAAACCCTAAACCCTAAACCCTAAACCCTAAACCCTAAACCCTAAACCCTAAACCCTAAACCCTAAACCCTAAACCCTAAACCCTAAACCCTAAACCCTAAACCCTAAACCCTAAACCCTAAACCCTAAACCCTAAACCCTAAACCCTAAACCCTAAACCCTAAACCCTAAACCCTAAACCCTAAACCCTAAACCCTAAACCCTAAACCCTAAACCCTAAACCCTAAACCCTAAACCCTAAACCCTAAACCCTAAACCCTAAACCCTAAACCCTAAACCCTAAACCCTAAACCCTAAACCCTAAACCCTAAACCCTAAACCCTAAACCCTAAACCCTAAACCCTAAACCCTAAACCCTAAACCCTAAACCCTAAACCCTAAACCCTAAACCCTAAACCCTAAACCCTAAACCCTAAACCCTAAACCCTAAACCCTAAACCCTAAACCCTAAACCCTAAACCCTAAACCCTAAACCCTAAACCCTAAACCCTAAACCCTAAACCCTAAACCCTAAACCCTAAACCCTAAACCCTAAACCCTAAACCCTAAACCCTAAACCCTAAACCCTAAACCCTAAACCCTAAACCCTAAACCCTAAACCCTAAACCCTAAACCCTAAACCCTAAACCCTAAACCCTAAACCCTAAACCCTAAACCCTAAACCCTAAACCCTAAACCCTAAACCCTAAACCCTAAACCCTAAACCCTAAACCCTAAACCCTAAACCCTAAACCCTAAACCCTAAACCCTAAACCCTAAACCCTAAACCCTAAACCCTAAACCCTAAACCCTAAACCCTAAACCCTAAACCCTAAACCCTAAACCCTAAACCCTAAACCCTAAACCCTAAACCCTAAACCCTAAACCCTAAACCCTAAACCCTAAACCCTAAACCCTAAACCCTAAACCCTAAACCCTAAACCCTAAACCCTAAACCCTAAACCCTAAACCCTAAACCCTAAACCCTAAACCCTAAACCCTAAACCCTAAACCCTAAACCCTAAACCCTAAACCCTAAACCCTAAACCCTAAACCCTAAACCCTAAACCCTAAACCCTAAACCCTAAACCCTAAACCCTAAACCCTAAACCCTAAACCCTAAACCCTAAACCCTAAACCCTAAACCCTAAACCCTAAACCCTAAACCCTAAACCCTAAACCCTAAACCCTAAACCCTAAACCCTAAACCCTAAACCCTAAACCCTAAACCCTAAACCCTAAACCCTAAACCCTAAACCCTAAACCCTAAACCCTAAACCCTAAACCCTAAACCCTAAACCCTAAACCCTAAACCCTAAACCCTAAACCCTAAACCCTAAACCCTAAACCCTAAACCCTAAACCCTAAACCCTAAACCCTAAACCCTAAACCCTAAACCCTAAACCCTAAACCCTAAACCCTAAACCCTAAACCCTAAACCCTAAACCCTAAACCCTAAACCCTAAACCCTAAACCCTAAACCCTAAACCCTAAACCCTAAACCCTAAACCCTAAACCCTAAACCCTAAACCCTAAACCCTAAACCCTAAACCCTAAACCCTAAACCCTAAACCCTAAACCCTAAACCCTAAACCCTAAACCCTAAACCCTAAACCCTAAACCCTAAACCCTAAACCCTAAACCCTAAACCCTAAACCCTAAACCCTAAACCCTAAACCCTAAACCCTAAACCCTAAACCCTAAACCCTAAACCCTAAACCCTAAACCCTAAACCCTAAACCCTAAACCCTAAACCCTAAACCCTAAACCCTAAACCCTAAACCCTAAACCCTAAACCCTAAACCCTAAACCCTAAACCCTAAACCCTAAACCCTAAACCCTAAACCCTAAACCCTAAACCCTAAACCCTAAACCCTAAACCCTAAACCCTAAACCCTAAACCCTAAACCCTAAACCCTAAACCCTAAACCCTAAACCCTAAACCCTAAACCCTAAACCCTAAACCCTAAACCCTAAACCCTAAACCCTAAACCCTAAACCCTAAACCCTAAACCCTAAACCCTAAACCCTAAACCCTAAACCCTAAACCCTAAACCC
>OY821774.1:53975200-54185200 GCA_963682175.1 Triglochin maritima | reverse complement strand
CCTAAACCCTAAACCCTAAACCCTAAACCCTAAACCCTAAACCCTAAACCCTAAACCCTAAACCCTAAACCCTAAAAGAGGTCTAAAAATGTCATAACCCTAAACCCTAAACCCTAAACCCTAAAAAATAAAGAAATAATGACACTTTAAAACTAAGAGTTTTTACAGAAATTCGACCTTTTGTTTTTTTCCAAAATAAATATCTAAAAATGTATATTCTGACGCATAAGTTTAACATTTTCGTCATACAACCCTAAACCTAAACCCTAAACCCTAAACCTGAAATAAACCCTAAACCCTAAATAAACCCTAAACCTAAACCCTAAACCCTAAACCCGAAATAAACCCTAAACCCTATACCTTAAACCCTAAACCCCAAACCCTAAAAACCCTAAACCCCAAACCCTAAAAAAAACCTAAACCCTAAACCCTAACAATGGATTTTTACAGAAATTCATGTGTTATGCTCTTTGGTTTTTTGCCAAAAAAAAATATCTAAAAATCTATTTTCGAACACAACAGTTTTACATTGCATCGTATAATATCCAGTTGTATCTTCACACCCAGAAAAAATAAAAAATTGTGACATTTTTATAAAATGATGGTTTTTACCGAAATTCGTGTGCTTCCCTATGGTTTTTTGCAAAAAAGGTGAATATCTAAAAAACCTTTTCGGACGCATCAGTGTAATATTTTCGTCGTATAAAATGCATTTGTTTCATCAGACCTCTAAAAAAATAAAAAATAGTGACATTTTTAAAAACAAATGATTTTAACAGAATTTGTGTGCTATACCCTTTGGTTTTAAGCAAAAAAAAGAAATATCTAAAAAACTTTTTTCGAACGCATCAGTTTAACATTTTCGTCGTATAATATCAATTTGTGTCATCACCCCCACAAAAAATAAATAAATAGTGACATTTTAAAAAACTAAGGCATTTTACAGAAATTCGTGTGTTGTACCATTAGGTTTTTGCCAAAAAATGAAATATCTAAAGAACAGTCTTCGAACGCATCACTTTTACATTTTCGTCGTATAATATCCATTTGTATCATCAGACCACATAAAAAATAAATAAATAGCGACATTTTTAAAAACTATGGTTTTTTACCGAAATTCGTGTGTTATAGTCCTTAGGTTTTTGGCTTAAAAGTAAATATCTAAAAATATCTCTTCGGACGCATCAGTTAAACATTTTCGTCGTATCTTCAAAATAAAGAAATAGTGACACTTTTAAAACTAAGGGTTTTTACAGAAATTATCTATTTGGTTTTTTGCAAAAAAAAATGAATATCTAAAAATCTCTATTCGGACGCATCAGTTTAACATTTTCATCGTATAAAATCTATTAGTGTCATCAGAACTCTCCAAAATAAAGAAATTGTGACATTTTCAAAACTAAGGTTTTTTACATAAATTCGCCCTTCGGTTTTTTTGCCAAAAAATGAAATATCTAAAAATCTGTCTTCGAACGCATTAGTTTTGCAATTTCATCGTATAATATCCATTTGTATCATCATCAGACCCCACAAAAAATAAATAAACAGCGACATTTTTATAAACTAAGGTTTTTTACCAAAATTCGTGCATTATACCCTTTGGTTTTTTGCTAAAAAGTAAATATCTAAAAATGTCTTTTCAGACGCATCAGTTTAACAATTTCGTCGTATAAAATCCGTTAGTTCATTAGACCTCTCCAAAATAAAGAAATTATGACATTTTTAAAACTAAGGGTTTTCACAGAAATTCGTTCTTTAGTTTTTTTGCCAAAAAATGAAATATCTAAAAAACAGTCTTCGAACGCATCAGTTTTACATTTTCGTCGTATAATAACCATTTGTATCATTAGACCACATAACAAATAAATAAATAAAGACATTTTTAAAAACTAAGGTTTTTTATCGAAATTCGTGTCTTATAGCCCCTTTGGTTTTTGGCTTAAAAAGTAAATATCTAAAAATGCTTTTCGGACGCATCAGTTTAACAATTTCGTCGTATAAAATCAATTAGTTCATTAGACCTCTCCAAAATAAAGAAATAGTGACATTTTTAAAACTAAGGGTTTTTTACAGAAATTCGTTCTTTGGTTTTTTTGCCAAAAAAAATCTAAAAATCTCTATTCAAACGTATAAGTTTAAAATTTTCGTCGTATAATATCTATTTATATCATCACACCCCCACAAAAATAAATAAATAGTGACATTTTAAAAAACAATGGATTTTTACAGAAATTCGTGTGTTATGCCCTTTGGTTTTTTGCCAAAAAAGGAAATATCTAAAAATCTATTTTCGAACACAATAGTTTTACATTTTCTTCGTATAATATCCAGTTGTATCTTCACACCCAAAAAAAATAGAAAATTGTGACATATTTATAAAATGATGGTTTTTACCGAATTAAGGTTTTTTACAGAAATTCGTGTGTTATAGCCCTTTGGTTTTTGGCTTAAAAAGTAAATATCTAAAAATCTCTCTTCGGACGCATCAGTTTAACTTTTCGTCGTATAAAATCCATTAGTGTCATCAGACATCTTCAAAATAAAGAAATAATGACACTTTAAAACTAAGAGTTTTTACAGAAATTCGACCTTTTGTTTTTTTCCAAAATAAATATCTAAAAATGTATATTCTGACGCATAAGTTTAACATTTTCGTCATACAACCCTAAACCTAAACCCTAAACCCTAAACCTGAAATAAACCCTAAACCCTAAATAAACCCTAAACCTAAACCCTAAACCCTAAACCCGAAATAAACCCTAAACCCTATACCTTAAACCCTAAACCCCAAACCCTAAAAACCCTAAACCCCAAACCCTAAAAAAAACCTAAACCCTAAACCCTAACAATGGATTTTTACAGAAATTCATGTGTTATGCTCTTTGGTTTTTTGCCAAAAAAAAATATCTAAAAATCTATTTTCGAACACAACAGTTTTACATTGCATCGTATAATATCCAGTTGTATCTTCACACCCAGAAAAAATAAAAAATTGTGACATTTTTATAAAATGATGGTTTTTACCGAAATTCGTGTGCTTCCCTATGGTTTTTTGCAAAAAAGGTGAATATCTAAAAAACCTTTTCGGACGCATCAGTGTAATATTTTCGTCGTATAAAATGCATTTGTTTCATCAGACCTCTAAAAAAATAAAAAATAGTGACATTTTTAAAAACAAATGATTTTAACAGAATTTGTGTGCTATACCCTTTGGTTTTAAGCAAAAAAAAGAAATATCTAAAAAACTTTTTTCGAACGCATCAGTTTAACATTTTCGTCGTATAATATCAATTTGTGTCATCACCCCCACAAAAAATAAATAAATAGTGACATTTTAAAAAACTAAGGCATTTTACAGAAATTCGTGTGTTGTACCATTAGGTTTTTGCCAAAAAATGAAATATCTAAAGAACAGTCTTCGAACGCATCACTTTTACATTTTCGTCGTATAATATCCATTTGTATCATCAGACCACATAAAAAATAAATAAATAGCGACATTTTTAAAAACTATGGTTTTTTACCGAAATTCGTGTGTTATAGTCCTTAGGTTTTTGGCTTAAAAGTAAATATCTAAAAATATCTCTTCGGACGCATCAGTTAAACATTTTCGTCGTATCTTCAAAATAAAGAAATAGTGACACTTTTAAAACTAAGGGTTTTTACAGAAATTATCTATTTGGTTTTTTGCAAAAAAAAATGAATATCTAAAAATCTCTATTCGGACGCATCAGTTTAACATTTTCATCGTATAAAATCTATTAGTGTCATCAGAACTCTCCAAAATAAAGAAATTGTGACATTTTCAAAACTAAGGTTTTTTACATAAATTCGCCCTTCGGTTTTTTTGCCAAAAAATGAAATATCTAAAAATCTGTCTTCGAACGCATTAGTTTTGCAATTTCATCGTATAATATCCATTTGTATCATCATCAGACCCCACAAAAAATAAATAAACAGCGACATTTTTATAAACTAAGGTTTTTTACCGAAATTCGTGCATTATACCCTTTGGTTTTTTGCTAAAAAGTAAATATCTAAAAATGTCTTTTCAGACGCATCAGTTTAACAATTTCGTCGTATAAAATCCGTTAGTTCATTAGACCTCTCCAAAATAAAGAAATTATGACATTTTTAAAACTAAGGGTTTTCACAGAAATTCGTTCTTTAGTTTTTTTGCCAAAAAATGAAATATCTAAAAAACAGTCTTCGAACGCATCAGTTTTACATTTTCGTCGTATAATAACCATTTGTATCATTAGACCACATAACAAATAAATAAATAAAGACATTTTTAAAAACTAAGGTATTTTATCGAAATTCGTGTCTTATAGCCCCTTTGGTTTTTGGCTTAAAAAGTAAATATCTAAAAATGCTTTTCGGACGCATCAGTTTAACAATTTCGTCGTATAAAATCAATTAGTTCATTAGACCTCTCCAAAATAAAGAAATAGTGACATTTTTAAAACTAAGGGTTTTTTACAGAAATTCGTTCTTTGGTTTTTTTGCCAAAAAAAATCTAAAAATCTCTATTCAAACGTATAAGTTTAAAATTTTCGTCGTATAATATCTATTTATATCATCACACCCCCACAAAAATAAATAAATAGTGACATTTTTAAAAACAATGGATTTTTACAGAAATTCGTGTGTTATGCCCTTTGGTTTTTTGCCAAAAAAGGAAATATCTAAAAATCTATTTTCGAACACAATAGTTTTACATTTTCTTCGTATAATATCCAGTTGTATCTTCACACCCAGAAAAAATAGAAAATTGTGACATTTTTTATAAAATGATGGTTTTTACCGAATTAAGGTTTTTTACAGAAATTCGTGTGTTATAGCCCTTTGGTTTTTGGCTTAAAAAGTAAATATCTAAAAATCTCTCTTCGGACGCATCAGTTTAACTTTTCGTCGTATAAAATCCATTAGTGTCATCAGACATCTTCAAAATAAAGAAATAATGACACTTTAAAACTAAGAGTTTTTACAGAAATTCGACCTTTTGTTTTTTTCCAAAATAAATATCTAAAAATGTATATTCTGACGCATAAGTTTAACATTTTCGTCATACAACCCTAAACCTAAACCCTAAACCTGAAATAAACCTTAAACCCTAAATAAACCCTAAACCTAAACCCTAAACCCTAAACCCGAAATAAACCCTAAACCCTATACCTTAAACCGTAAACCCCAAACCCTAAAAACCCTAAACCCCAAACCCTAAAAAAAACCTAAACCCTAAACAAACCCTAACAATGGATTTTTACAGAAATTCATGTGTTATGCTCTTTGGTTTTTTGCCAAAAAAAAAATCTAAAAATCTATTTTCGAGCACAACAGTTTTACATTGCATCGTATAATATCCAGTTGTATCTTCACACCCAGAAAAAATAAAAAATTGTGACATTTTTATAAAATGATGGTTTTTACCGAAATTCGTGTGCTTCCCTATGGTTTTTTGCAAAAAAGGTGAATATCTAAAAAACCTTTTCGGACGCATCAGTGTAATATTTTCGTCATATAAAATGCATTTGTTTCATCAGACCTCTAAAAAAATAAAAAATAGTGACATTTTTAAAAACAAATGATTTTAACAGAATTTGTGTGCTATACCCTTTGGTTTTAAGCAAAAAAAAGAAATATCTAAAAAACTTTTTTCGAACGCATCAGTTTAACATTTTCGTCGTATAATATCAATTTGTGTCATCACCCCCACAAAAAATAAATAAATAGTGACATTTTAAAAAACTAAGGCATTTTACAGAAATTCGTGTGTTGTACCATTAGGTTTTTGCCAAAAAATGAAATATCTAAAGAACAGTCTTCGAACGCATCACTTTTACATTTTCGTCGTATAATATCCATTTGTATCATCACACCACATAAAAAATAAATAAATAGCGACATTTTTAAAACTAAGGTTTTTTACCGAAATTCGTGTGTTATAGTCCTTAGGTTTTTGGCTTAAAAGTAAATATCTAAAAATATCTCTTCGGACGCATCAGTTAAACATTTTCGTCGTATCTTCAAAATAAAGAAATAGTGACACTTTTAAAACTAAGGGTTTTTTACAGAAATTCATGTGTTATGCTCTTTGATTTTTTGCCAAAAAAAATATCTGAAAATCTATTTTCGAACACAACAGTTTTACATTGCATCGTATAATATCCAGTTGTATCTTCACACCCAGAAAAAATAAAAAATTGTGACATTTTTATAAAATGATGGTTTTTACCGAAATTCGTGTGCTTCCCTATGGTTTTTTGCAAAAAGGGTGAATATCTAAAAAACCTTTTCGGACGCATCAGTGTAATATTTTCGTCATATAAAATGCATTTGTTTCATCAGACCTCTAAAAAAATAAAAAATAGTGACATCTTTAAAAACAAATGATTTTAACAGAATTTGTGTGCTATACCCTTTGGTTTTAAGCAAAAAAAAGAAATATCTAAAAAACTTTTTTCGAACGCATCAGTTTAACATTTTCGTCGTATAATATCAATTTGTGTCATCACCCCCACAAAAAATAAATAAATAGTGACATTTTAAAAAACTAAGGCATTTTACAGAAATTCGTGTGTTGTACCATTAGGTTTTTGCCAAAAAATGAAATATCTAAAGAACAGTCTTCGAACGCATCACTTTTACATTTTCGTCGTATAATATCCATTTGTTTCATCAGACCACATAAAAAATAAATAAATAGCGACATTTTTAAAAACTAAGGTTTTTTACCGAAATTCGTGTGTTATAGTCCTTAGGTTTTTGGCTTAAAAGTAAATATCTAAAAATATCTCTTTGGACGCATCAGTTAAACATTTTCGTCGTATCTTCAAAATAAAGAAATAGTGACACTTTTAAAACTAAGGGTTTTTACAGAAATTATCTATTTGGTTTTCTGCAAAAAAAAAATGAATATCTAAAAATCTCTATTCGGACGCATCAGTTTAACATTTTCATCGTATAAAATCTATTAGTGTCATCAGAACTCTCCAAAATAAAGAAATTGTGACATTTTCGAAACTAAGGTTTTTTACATAAATTCGCCCTTCGGTTTTTTTGCCAAAAAATGAAATATCTAAAAATCTGTCTTCGAGCGCATTAGTTTTGCAATTTCATCGTATAATATCCATTTGTATCATCATCAGACCCCACAAAAAATAAATAAACAGCGACATTTTTATAAACTAAGGTTTTTTACCGAAATTCGTGCATTATACCCTTTGGTTTTTTGCTAAAAAGTAAATATCTAAAAATGTCTTTTCAGACGCATCAGTTTAACAATTTCGTCGTATAAAATCCGTTAGTTCATTAGACCTCTCCAAAATAAAGAAATTATGACATTTTTAAAACTAAGGGTTTTCACAGAAATTCGTTCTTTAGTTTTTTTGCCAAAAAATGAAATATCTAAAAAACAGTCTTCGAACGCATCAGTTTTACATTTTCGTCGTATAATAACCATTTGTATCATTAGACCACATAACAAATAAATAAATAAAGACATTTTTAAAAACTAAGGTTTTTTATCGAAATTCGTGTCTTATAGCCCCTTTGGTTTTTGGCTTAAAAAGTAAATATCTAAAAATGCTTTTCGGACGCATCAGTTTAACAATTTCGTCGTATAAAATCAATTAGTTCATTAGACCTCTCCAAAATAAAGAAATAGTGACATTTTTAAAACTAAGGGTTTTTTACAGAAATTCGTTCTTTGGTTTTTTTGCCAAAAAAAATCTAAAAATCTCTATTCAAACGTATAAGTTTAAAATTTTCGTCGTATAATATCTATTTATATCATCACACCCCCACAAAAATAAATAAATAGTGACATTTTTAAAAACAATGGATTTTTACAAAAATTCGTGTGTTATGCCCTTTGGTTTTTTGCCAAAAAAGGAAATATCTAAAAATCTATTTTCGAACACAATAGTTTTACATTTTCTTCGTATAATATCCTGTTGTATCTTCACACCCAGAAAAAATAGAAAATTGTGACATTTTTATAAAATGATGGTTTTTACCGAATTAAGGTTTTTTACAGAAATTCGTGTGTTATAGCCCTTTGGTTTTTGGCTTAAAAAGTAAATATCTAAAAATCTCTCTTCGGACGCATCAGTTTAACTTTTCGTCGTATAAAATCCATTAGTGTCATCAGACATCTTCAAAATAAAGAAATAATGACACTTTAAAACTAAGAGTTTTTACAGAAATTCGACCTTTTGTTTTTTTCCAAAATAAATATCTAAAAATGTATATTCTGACGCATAAGTTTAACATTTTCGTCATACAACCCTAAACCTAAACCCTAAACCTGAAATAAACCTTAAACCCTAAATAAACCCTAAACCTAAACCCTAAACCCTAAACCCGAAATAAACCCTAAACCCTATACCTTAAACCGTAAACCCCAAACCCTAAAAACCCTAAACCCCAAACCCTAAAAAAAACCTAAACCCTAAACCATAAACCCTAACAATGGATTTTTACAGAAATTCATGTGTTATGCTCTTTGGTTTTTTGCCAAAAAAAAATCTAAAAATCTATTTTCGAGCACAACAGTTTTACATTGCATCGTATAATATCCAGTTGTATCTTCACACCCAGAAAAAATAAAAAATTGTGACATTTTTATAAAATGATGGTTTTTACCGAAATTCGTGTGCTTCCCTATGGTTTTTTGCAAAAAAGGTGAATATCTAAAAAACCTTTTCGGACGCATCAGTGTAATATTTTCGTCATATAAAATGCATTTGTTTCATCAGACCTCTAAAAAAATAAAAAATAGTGACATTTTTAAAAACAAATGATTTTAACAGAATTTGTGTGCTATACCCTTTGGTTTTAAGCAAAAAAAAGAAATATCTAAAAAACTTTTTTCGAACGCATCAGTTTAACATTTTCGTCGTATAATATCAATTTGTGTCATCACCCCCACAAAAAATAAATAAATAGTGACATTTTAAAAAACTAAGGCATTTTACAGAAATTCGTGTGTTGTACCATTAGGTTTTTGCCAAAAAATGAAATATCTAAAGAACAGTCTTCGAACGCATCACTTTTACATTTTCGTCGTATAATATCCATTTGTATCATCACACCACATAAAAAATAAATAAATAGCGACATTTTTAAAACTAAGGTTTTTTACCGAAATTCGTGTGTTATAGTCCTTAGGTTTTTGGCTTAAAAGTAAATATCTAAAAATATCTCTTCGGACGCATCAGTTAAACATTTTCGTCGTATCTTCAAAATAAAGAAATAGTGACACTTTTAAAACTAAGGGTTTTTACAGAAATTATCTATTTGGTTTTTTGCAAAAAAAAATGAATATCTAAAAATCTCTATTCGGACGCATCAGTTTAACATTTTCATCGTATAAAATCTATTAGTGTCATCAGAACTCTCCAAAATAAAGAAATTGTGACATTTTCAAAACTAAGGTTTTTTACATAAATTCGCCCTTCGGTTTTTTTGCCAAAAAATGAAATATCTAAAAATCTGTCTTCGAACGCATTAGTTTTGCAATTTCATCGTATAATATCCATTTGTATCATCATCAGACCCCACAAAAAATAAATAAACAGCGACATTTTTATAAACTAAGGTTTTTTACCGAAATTCGTGTATTATACCCTTTGGTTTTTTGCTAAAAAGTAAATATCTAAAAATGTCTTTTCAGACGCATCAGTTTAACAATTTCGTCGTATAAAATCCGTTAGTTCATTAGACCTCTCCAAAATAAAGAAATTATGACATTTTTAAAACTAAGGGTTTTCACAGAAATTCGTTCTTTAGTTTTTTTGCCAAAAAATGAAATATCTAAAAAACAGTCTTCGAACGCATCAGTTTTACATTTTCGTCGTATAATAACCATTTGTATCATTAGACCACATAACAAATAAATAAATAAAGACATTTTTAAAAACTAAGGTTTTTTATCGAAATTCGTGTCTTATAGCCCCTTTGGTTTTTGGCTTAAAAAGTAAATATCTAAAAATGCTTTTCGGACGCATCAGTTTAACAATTTCGTCGTATAAAATCAATTAGTTCATTAGACCTCTCCAAAATAAAGAAATAGTGACATTTTTAAAACTAAGGGTTTTTTACAGAAATTCGTTCTTTGGTTTTTTTGCCAAAAAAAATCTAAAAATCTCTATTCAAACGTATAAGTTTAAAATTTTCGTCGTATAATATCTATTTATATCATCACACCCCCACAAAAATAAATAAATAGTGACATTTTTAAAAACAATGGATTTTTACAGAAATTCGTGTGTTATGCCCTTTGGTTTTTTGCCAAAAAAGGAAATATCTAAAAATCTATTTTCGAACACAATAGTTTTACATTTTCTTCGTATAATATCCAGTTGTATCTTCACACCCAGAAAAAATAGAAAATTGTGACATTTTTATAAAATGATGGTTTTTACCGAATTAAGGTTTTTTACAGAAATTCGTGTGTTATAGCCCTTTGGTTTTTGGCTTAAAAAGTAAATATCTAAAAATCTCTCTTCGGACGCATCAGTTTAACTTTTCGTCGTATAAAATCCATTAGTGTCATCAGACATCTTCAAAATAAAGAAATAATGACACTTTAAAACTAAGAGTTTTTACAGAAATTCGACCTTTTGTTTTTTTCCAAAATAAATATCTAAAAATGTATATTCTGACGCATAAGTTTAACATTTTCGTCATACAACCCTAAACCTAAACCCTAAACCCTAAACCTGAAATAAACCCTAAACCCTAAACCCGAAATAAACCCTAAACCCTATACCTTAAACGCTAAACCCCAAACCCTAAAAACCCTAAACCCCAAACCCTAAAAAAAACCTAAACCCTAAACCCTAACAATGGATTTTTACAGAAATTCATGTGTTATGCTCTTTGGTTTTTTGCCAAAAAAAAATATCTAAAAATCTATTTTCGAACACAACAGTTTTACATTGCATCGTATAATATCCAGTTGTATCTTCACACCCAGAAAAAATAAAAAATTGTGACATTTTTATAAAATGATGGTTTTTACCGAAATTCGTGTGCTTCCCTATGGTTTTTTGCAAAAAAGGTGAATATCTAAAAAACCTTTTCGGACGCATCAGTGTAATATTTTCGTCGTATAAAATGCATTTGTTTCATCAGACCTCTAAAAAAATAAAAAATAGTGACATTTTTAAAAACAAATGATTTTAACAGAATTTGTGTGCTATACCCTTTGGTTTTAAGCAAAAAAAAAGAAATATCTAAAAAACTTTTTTCGAACGCATCAGTTTAACATTTTCGTCGTATAATATCAATTTGTGTCATCACCCCCACAAAAAATAAATAAATAGTGACATTTTAAAAAACTAAGGCATTTTACAGAAATTCGTGTGTTGTACCATTAGGTTTTTGCCAAAAAATGAAATATCTAAAGAACAGTCTTCGAACGCATCACTTTTACATTTTCGTCGTATAATATCCATTTGTATCATCAGACCACATAAAAAATAAATAAATAGCGACATTTTTAAAAACTATGGTTTTTTACCGAAATTCGTGTGTTATAGTCCTTAGGTTTTTGGCTTAAAAGTAAATATCTAAAAATATCTCTTCGGACGCATCAGTTAAACATTATCGTCGTATCTTCAAAATAAAGAAATAGTGACACTTTTAAAACTAAGGGTTTTTACAGAAATTATCTATTTGGTTTTTTGCAAAAAAAAAATGAATATCTAAAAATCTCTATTCGGACGCATCAGTTTAACATTTTCATCGTATAAAATCTATTAGTGTCATCAGAACTCTCCAAAATAAAGAAATTGTGACATTTTCAAAACTAAGGTTTTTTACATAAATTCGCCCTTCGGTTTTTTTGCCAAAAAATGAAATATCTAAAAATCTGTCTTCGAACGCATTAGTTTTGCAATTTCATCGTATAATATCCATTTGTATCATCATCAGACCCCACAAAAAATAAATAAACAGCGACATTTTTATAAACTAAGGTTTTTTACCGAAATTCGTGCATTATACCCTTTGGTTTTTTGCTAAAAAGTAAATATCTAAAAATGTCTTTTCAGACGCATCAGTTTAACAATTTCGTCGTATAAAATCCGTTAGTTCATTAGACCTCTCCAAAATAAAGAAATTATGACATTTTTAAAACTAAGGGTTTTCACAGAAATTCGTTCTTTAGTTTTTTTGCCAAAAAATGAAATATCTAAAAAACAGTCTTCGAACGCATCAGTTTTACATTTTCGTCGTATAATAACCATTTGTATCATTAGACCACATAACAAATAAATAAATAAAGACATTTTTAAAAACTAAGGTTTTTTATCGAAATTCGTGTCTTATAGCCCCTTTGGTTTTTGGCTTAAAAAGTAAATATCTAAAAATGCTTTTCGGACGCATCAGTTTAACAATTTCGTCGTATAAAATCAATTAGTTCATTAGACCTCTCCAAAATAAAGAAATAGTGACATTTTTAAAACTAAGGGTTTTTTACAGAAATTCGTTCTTTGGTTTTTTTGCCAAAAAAAATCTAAAAATCTCTATTCAAACGTATAAGTTTAAAATTTTCGTCGTATAATATCTATTTATATCATCACATCCCCACAAAAATAAATAAATAGTGACATTTTTAAAAACAATGGATTTTTACAGAAATTCGTGTGTTATGCCCTTTGGTTTTTTGCCAAAAAAGGAAATATCTAAAAATCTATTTTCGAACACAATAGTTTTACATTTTCTTCGTATAATATCCAGTTGTATCTTCACACCCAAAAAAAATAGAAAATTGTGACATTTTTATAAAATGATGGTTTTTACCGAATTAAGGTTTTTTACAGAAATTCGTGTGTTATAGCCCTTTGGTTTTTGGCTTAAAAAGTAAATATCTAAAAATCTCTCTTCGGACGCATCAGTTTAACTTTTCGTCGTATAAAATCCATTAGTGTCATCAGACATCTTCAAAATAAAGAAATAATGACACTTTAAAACTAAGAGTTTTTACAGAAATTCGACCTTTTGTTTTTTTCCAAAATAAATATCTAAAAATGTATATTCTGACGCATAAGTTTAACATTTTCGTCATACAACCCTAAACCTAAACCTGAAATAAACCCTAAACCCTAAATAAACCCTAAACCTAAACCCTAAACCCTAAACCCGAAATAAACCCTAAACCCTATACCTTAAACCCTAAACCCCAAACCCTAAAAACCCTAAACCCCAAACCCTAAAAAAAACCTAAACCCTAAACCCTAACAATGGATTTTTACAGAAATTCATGTGTTATGCTCTTTGGTTTTTTGCCAAAAAAAAAATATCTAAAAATCTATTTTCGAACACAACAGTTTTACATTGCATCGTATAATATCCAGTTGTATCTTCACACCCAGAAAAAATAAAAAATTGTGACATTTTTATAAAATGATGGTTTTTACCGAAATTCGTGTGCTTCCCTATGGTTTTTTTGCAAAAAAGGTGAATATCTAAAAAACCTTTTCGGACGCATCAGTGTAATATTTTCGTCGTATAAAATGCATTTGTTTCATCAGACCTCTAAAAAAATAAAAAATAGTGACATTTTTAAAAACAAATGATTTTAACAGAATTTGTGTGCTATACCCTTTGGTTTTAAGCAAAAAAAAGAAATATCTAAAAAACTTTTTTCGAACGCATCAGTTTAACATTTTCGTCGTATAATATCAATTTGTGTCATCACCCCCACAAAAAATAAATAAATAGTGACATTTTAAAAAACTAAGGCATTTTACAGAAATTCGTGTGTTGTACCATTAGGTTTTTGCCAAAAAATGAAATATCTAAAGAACAGTCTTCGAACGCATCACTTTTACATTTTCGTCGTATAATATCCATTTGTATCATCAGACCACATAAAAAATAAATAAATAGCGACATTTTTAAAAACTATGGTTTTTTACCGAAATTCGTGTGTTATAGTCCTTAGGTTTTTGGCTTAAAAGTAAATATCTAAAAATATCTCTTCGGACGCATCAGTTAAACATTTTCGTCGTATCTTCAAAATAAAGAAATAGTGACACTTTTAAAACTAAGGGTTTCTACAGAAATTATCTATTTGGTTTTTTGCAAAAAAAAATGAATATCTAAAAATCTCTATTCGGACGCATCAGTTTAACATTTTCATCGTATAAAATCTATTAGTGTCATCAGAACTCTCCAAAATAAAGAAATTGTGACATTTTCAAAACTAAGGTTTTTTACATAAATTCGCCCTTCGGTTTTTTTGCCAAAAAATGAAATATCTAAAAATCTGTCTTCGAACGCATTAGTTTTGCAATTTCATCGTATAATATCCATTTGTATCATCATCAGACCCCACAAAAAATAAATAAACAGCGACATTTTTATAAACTAAGGTTTTTTACCGAAATTCGTGTATTATACCCTTTGGTTTTTTGCTAAAAAAGTAAATATCTAAAAATGTCTTTTCAGACGCATCAGTTTAACAATTTCGTCGTATAAAATCCGTTAGTTCATTAGACCTCTCCAAAATAAAGAAATTATGACATTTTTAAAACTAAGGGTTTTCACAGAAATTCGTTCTTTAGTTTTTTTGCCAAAAAATGAAATATCTAAAAAACAGTCTTCGAACGCATCAGTTTTACATTTTCGTCGTATAATAACCATTTGTATCATTAGACCACATAACAAATAAATAAATAAAGACATTTTTAAAAACTAAGGTTTTTTATCGAAATTCGTGTCTTATAGCCCCTTTGGTTTTTGGCTTAAAAAGTAAATATCTAAAAATGCTTTTCGGACGCATCAGTTTAACAATTTCGTCGTATAAAATCAATTAGTTCATTAGACCTCTCCAAAATAAAGAAATAGTGACATTTTTAAAACTAAGGGTTTTTTACAGAAATTCGTTCTTTGGTTTTTTTGCCAAAAAAAATCTAAAAATCTCTATTCAAACGTATAAGTTTAAAATTTTCGTCGTATAATATCTATTTATATCATCACACCCCCACAAAAATAAATAAATAGTGACATTTTTAAAAACAATGGATTTTTACAGAAATTCGTGTGTTATGCCCTTTGGTTTTTTGCCAAAAAAGGAAATATCTAAAAATCTATTTTCGAACACAATAGTTTTACATTTTCTTCGTATAATATCCAGTTGTATCTTCACACCCAAAAAAAATAGAAAATTGTGACATTTTTATAAAATGATGGTTTTTACCGAATTAAGGTTTTTTACAGAAATTCGTGTGTTATAGCCCTTTGGTTTTTGGCTTAAAAAGTAAATATCTAAAAATCTCTCTTCGGACGCATCAGTTTAACTTTTCGTCGTATAAAATCCATTAGTGTCATCAGACATCTTCAAAATAAAGAAATAATGACACTTTAAAACTAAGAGTTTTTACAGAAATTCGACCTTTTTGTTTTTTCCAAAATAAATATCTAAAAATGTATATTCTGACGCATAAGTTTAACATTTTCGTCATACAACCCTAAACCTAAACCCTAAACCCTAAACCTGAAATAAACCCTAAACCCTAAATAAACCCTAAACCTAAACCCTAAACCCTAAACCCGAAATAAACCCTAAACCCTATACCTTAAACCCTAAACCCCAAACCCTAAAAACCCTAAACCCCAAACCCTAAAAAAAACCTAAACCCTAAACCCTAACAATGGATTTTTACAGAAATTCATGTGTTATGCTCTTTGGTTTTTTGCCAAAAAAAAATATCTAAAAATCTATTTTCGAACACAACAGTTTTACATTGCATCGTATAATATCCAGTTGTATCTTCACACCCAGAAAAAATAAAAAATTGTGACATTTTTATAAAATGATGGTTTTTACCGAAATTCGTGTGCTTCCCTATGGTTTTTTGCAAAAAAGGTGAATATCTAAAAAAACCTTTTCGGACGCATCAGTGTAATATTTTCGTCGTATAAAATGCATTTGTTTCATCAGACCTCTAAAAAAATAAAAAATAGTGACATTTTTAAAAACAAATGATTTTAACAGAATTTGTGTGCTATACCCTTTGGTTTTAAGCAAAAAAAAGAAATATCTAAAAAACTTTTTTCGAACGCATCAGTTTAACATTTTCGTCGTATAATATCAATTTGTGTCATCACCCCCACAAAAAATAAATAAATAGTGACATTTTAAAAAACTAAGGCATTTTACAGAAATTCGTGTGTTGTACCATTAGGTTTTTGCCAAAAAATGAAATATCTAAAGAACAGTCTTCGAACGCATCACTTTTACATTTTCGTCGTATAATATCCATTTGTATCATCAGATCACATAAAAAATAAATAAATAGCGACATTTTTAAAAACTATGGTTTTTTACCGAAATTCGTGTGTTATAGTCCTTAGGTTTTTGGCTTAAAAGTAAATATCTAAAAATATCTCTTCGGACGCATCAGTTAAACATTTTCGTCGTATCTTCAAAATAAAGAAATAGTGACACTTTTAAAACTAAGGGTTTTTACAGAAATTATCTATTTGGTTTTTTGCAAAAAAAATGAATATCTAAAAATCTCTATTCGGACGCATCAGTTTAACATTTTCATCGTATAAAATCTATTAGTGTCATCAGAACTCTCCAAAATAAAGAAATTGTGACATTTTCAAAACTAAGGTTTTTTACATAAATTCGCCCTTCGGTTTTTTTGCCAAAAAATGAAATATCTAAAAATCTGTCTTCGAACGCATTAGTTTTGCAATTTCATCGTATAATATCCATTTGTATCATCATCAGACCCCACAAAAAATAAATAAACAGCGACATTTTTATAAACTAAGGTTTTTTACCGAAATTCGTGCATTATACCCTTTGGTTTTTTGCTAAAAAGTAAATATCTAAAAATGTCTTTTCAGACGCATCAGTTTAACAATTTCGTCGTATAAAATCCGTTAGTTCATTAGACCTCTCCAAAATAAAGAAATTATGACATTTTTAAAACTAAGGGTTTTCACAGAAATTCGTTCTTTAGTTTTTTTGCCAAAAAATGAAATATCTAAAAAACAGTCTTCGAACGCATCAGTTTTACATTTTCGTCGTATAATAACCATTTGTATCATTAGACCACATAACAAATAAATAAATAAAGACATTTTTAAAAACTAAGGTATTTTATCGAAATTCGTGTCTTATAGCCCCTTTGGTTTTTGGCTTAAAAAGTAAATATCTAAAAATGCTTTTCGGACGCATCAGTTTAACAATTTCGTCGTATAAAATCAATTAGTTCATTAGACCTCTCCAAAATAAAGAAATAGTGACATTTTTAAAACTAAGGGTTTTTTACAGAAATTCGTTCTTTGGTTTTTTTGCCAAAAAAAATCTAAAAATCTCTATTCAAACGTATAAGTTTAAAATTTTCGTCGTATAATATCTATTTATATCATCACACCCCCACAAAAATAAATAAATAGTGACATTTTTAAAAACAATGGATTTTTACAGAAATTCGTGTGTTATGCCCTTTGGTTTTTTGCCAAAAAAGGAAATATCTAAAAATCTATTTTCGAACACAATAGTTTTACATTTTCTTCGTATAATATCCAGTTGTATCTTCACACCCAGAAAAAATAGAAAATTGTGACATTTTTATAAAATGATGTTTTTTACCGAATTAAGGTTTTTTACAGAAATTCGTGTGTTATAGCCCTTTGGTTTTTGGCTTAAAAAGTAAATATCTAAAAATCTCTCTTCGGACGCATCAGTTTAACTTTTCGTCGTATAAAATCCATTAGTGTCATCAGACATCTTCAAAATAAAGAAATAATGACACTTTAAAACTAAGAGTTTTTACAGAAATTCGACCTTTTGTTTTTTTCCAAAATAAATATCTAAAAATGTATATTCTGACGCATAAGTTTAACATTTTCGTCATACAACCCTAAACCTAAACCCTAAACCCTAAACCTGAAATAAACCCTAAACCCTAAATAAACCCTAAACCTAAACCCTAAACCCTAAACCCGAAATAAACCCTAAACCATATACCTTAAACCCCAAACCCTAAAAACCCTAAACCCCAAACCCTAAAAAAAACCTAAACCCTAAACCCTAACAATGGATTTTTACAGAAATTCATGTGTTATGCTCTTTGGTTTTTTGCCAAAAAAAAATATCTAAAAATCTATTTTCGAACACAACAGTTTTACATTGCATTGTATAATATCCAGTTGTATCTTCACACCCAGAAAAAATAAAAAATTGTGACATTTTTATAAAATGATGGTTTTTACCGAAATTCGTGTGCTTCCCTATGGTTTTTTGCAAAAAAGGTGAATATCTAAAAAACCTTTTCGGACGCATCAGTGTAATATTTTCGTCGTATAAAATGCATTTGTTTCATCAGACCTCTAAAAAAATAAAAAATAGTGACATTTTTAAAAACAAATGATTTTAACAGAATTTGTGTGCTATACCCTTTGGTTTTAAGCAAAAAAAAGAAATATCTAAAAAACTTTTTTCGAACGCATCAGTTTAACATTTTCGTCGTATAATATCAATTTGTGTCATCACCCCCACAAAAAATAAATAAATAGTGACATTTTAAAAAACTAAGGCATTTTACAGAAATTCGTGTGTTGTACCATTAGGTTTTTGCCAAAAAATGAAATATCTAAAGAACAGTCTTCGAACGCATCACTTTTACATTTTCGTCGTATAATATCCATTTGTATCATCAGACCACATAAAAAATAAATAAATAGCGACATTTTTAAAAACTATGGTTTTTTACCGAAATTCGTGTGTTATAGTCCTTAGGTTTTTGGCTTAAAAGTAAATATCTAAAAATCTCTCTTCGGACGCATCAGTTAAACATTTTCGTCGTATCTTCAAAATAAAGAAATAGTGACACTTTTAAAACTAAGGGTTTTTACAGAAATTATCTATTTGATTTTTTGCCAAAATAAATATCTAAAAATGTATATTCAGACGCATCAGTTTAACATTTTCATCGTATAAAATCTATTAGTGTCATCAGAACTCTCCAAAATAAAGAAATTGTGACATTTTTAAAACTAAGGTTTTTTACATAAATTCGCCCTTCGGTTTTTTTTTGCCAAAAAATGAAATATCTAAAAATCAGTCTTCGAACGCATTAGTTTTGCAATTTCGTCGTATAATATTCATTTGTATCATCAGACCCTTTGGTTTTTTACCGAAATTTTATAAACTAATGTTTTTACCAAAATTGGTGTGCTATACCCTTTGGTTATAAATAAATAGCGACATTTTTATATACTAATGTTTTATACCGAAATTCGTGTGATATACCCTTTGTTTTTTTGCTAAAAAGTAAATATCTAAAAATGTCTTTTCGGACGCATCAGTTTAACAATTTCGTCATATAAAATCCGTTAGTTCAAAATCCATTTGTAAAATAAAGAAATAGTGACATTTTTAAAACTAAGGGGTTTTTACAGAAATTCGTTTTTTGTTTTTTTGCCAAAAAAATTCTAAAAATCTCTATTCGAATGCATAAGTTTAACATTTTCGTCGTATAATATCAATTTGTGACATCACACCCCACAAAAAATAAATAAATAGTGACATTTTTAAAAACTAAGGTAATTTACCAAAATTCGTGTGATATACCATTAGGTTTTCCCAAAAAAGAAAATAAAGAAATTCGTGCGATATACCATCACATTTTCGTCGTCATCTTCAAAATAAAGAAATAGTGACACTTTTAAAACTAAGGGTTTTTACAGAAATTATCTATTTGATTTTTTGCCAAAATAAATATCTAAAAATGTATATTCAGACGCATAAGTTTAACATTTTCCCAAAAAAGAAAATATCTAAAAATCTGTCTTCGAACGCATCAGTTTAAGATTTTCGTCGTATAATATCTATTTGTATCGTCAAACCGCACAAAAAATAAATAAATAGTGACATTTTTAATAACAAAGGGTTTTTACAGAAATTCGTGTGCTATACCCTTAGCTTTTGCCAAAAAATGAAATATCTAAAAATCATCTTTCGGACGCATCAGTTTAACATTTTCGTCGTATAATATCCATTTGTATCTTCAGACCCCACAAAAAAGAAATAAATAGTGACATTTTAAAAAACTAAGGGTTTTTACAGAAAATCGTGCTATACTCTATGGTTTTTGGCAAAAACATCGAATATCAAAAAATCTATTTTCGAACACATTAGCTAAACATTTTCGTCGTATAATATCAATTTCTATCATCACAGCCCAGAAAATATAATAAATACTGACATTTTTAAAAACTGATGGTTTTCACCGAAATTCGTGTGTGGTTTTTTGCAAAAAAAATGAATATATCTAAAAATCTCTATTCGGAGGCATCAGTTTAACATTTTCATCTAATAAAATCCATTAGTGTCATCGGAACTCTCAAAAATAAAGAAATTGTGACATTTTTAAAACTAAGATTTTTTACATAAATTCGCCCTTCGGTTTTTTCCCCAAAAAATGAAATATCTAAAAATCTGTCTTCGATCGCATTAGTTTTACAATTTCGTCGTATAATATCCACTTGTATCATCAGACCCCACAAAAAATAAATAAATAGCGACATTTTTATAAACTAAGGTTTTTTATCGAAATTCGTGTGTTACCCTTTGGTTTTTTGCTAAAAAGTAAATATCTAAAAATGCTTTTCGGACGCATCAGTTTAACAATTTCGTCATATAAAATCCATTAGTTCATTAGACCTCTCCAAAATAAAATAGTGACATTTTTAAAACTAAGGGTTTTTACTGAAATTCGTTCTTTTTTTTTCCAAAAAAATCTAAAAATCACTATTCGAACGCATAAGTTTAAAATTTTCGTCGTATAATATCTATTTATATCATCACACCCCCACAAAAATAAATAAATAGTGACATTTTTAAAAACAATGGATTTTTACAGAAATTCGTGTGTTATGCCCTTTGGTTTTTTGCCAAAAAATGAAATATCTAAAAATCTATTTTCGAACAGAACAATTTACATTTTCATCGTATAATATCCAGTTGTATCTTCACACCCAGAAAAAATAAAAAAATTGTGACATTTTTATAAAATGATGGTTTTTACCGAAATTCGTGTGCTTCCCTTTGGTTTTTTTGCAAAAAAGGTGAATATCTAGAAAACTCTTTTCTGACGCATCAGTGTAACATTTTCGTCGTATAAAATGCATTTGTTTCATCAGACCTCTAAAAAAATAAAAAATAGTGACATTTTTAAAAACAAATGATTTTAACATAATTTGTGTGCTATACTCTATGGTTTTAAGCAAAAAGAAATATCTAAAAAACTTTTTTCGAACGCATCAGTTTATCATTTTCGTCGTATAATATCAATTTGTGTCATCACCACCACAATAAATAAATAAATACATAGTGACATTTTAAAAAACTAAGGTATTTTACAGAAATTTGTTTGCTAACCCATTAGGTTTTTCCCAAAAATAAAAATATGTCTTCGAACGCATCAGTTTAAGATTTTCGCCGTATAATATCCATTTCTATCGTCAAACCGCACAAAAAATAAATAAATAGTGACATTTTTAAAAACAAATGGTTTTTACAGAAATTCGTGTGCTATACCCTTAGCTTTTGCAAAAAATGAAATATCTAAAAATCTTCTTTCGGACGCATCTGTTTAACATTTTCGTCGTATTATATACATTTCTGTCATCACAACCAAGAAAAAATAAAAAATACTGACATTTTGAAAAACTGATGGTTTTCACCAAAATTCGTGTGATATACCGTGTGGCTTTTTTGCAAAAAAAATGAATATCTAAAAATCTCTATTAAGACGCATCAGTTTAACATTTTCATCCTATAAAATCCATTAGTGTCATCGGAACTCTCCAAAATAAAGAAATTGTGACATTTTTGAAACTAAGGTTTTTTACATAAATTCGCCCATCGGTTTTTTTGCCAAAAAATGAAATATCTAAAAATCTGTCTTCGAACGCATTAGTTTTACAATTTCGTCGTATAAAATACATTTGTATCATCATCAGACCCCACAAAAAATAAATAAATAGCGACATTTTTATAAACTAAGGTTTTTTACCAAAATTCGTGCGTTATACCCTTTGGGTTTTTGCTAAAAAGTAAATATCTAAAAATGTCTTTTCAGACACATCAGTTTAACAATTTCGTCGTATAAAATCCGTTAGTTCATTAGACCTCTCCAAAATAAAGAAATTATGACATTTTTAAAACTAAGGGTTTTCACAGAAATTCGACCTTTGTTTTTTTCCAAAATAAATATCTAAAAATGTATATTCAGGCGTATAATTTTAACATTTTCGTCGTATAATATCAATTTGTGTCATCACACCCCACAAAAATAAATAATAGTGACATTTTTAAAAACTAAGGTATTTTACAGAAATTCGTGTGCGATACCATTAGGTTTTTCCCAAAAAAGAAAATATCTAAAAAACTGTCTTCGAATGCATTAGTTTAAGATTTTCGACGTATAATATCCATTTGTGTCGTCAAACCGCACAAAAAATAAATAAATAAATAAATAGTGACATTTTTAAAAACAAAGGGTTTTTATAGAAATTTGTGTGCTATACCCTTAGCTTTTGCCAAAAAATGAAATATCTAAAAAACTTATTTCGAACGCATCAGTTTAACATTTTCGTCGTATAATATCCATTTCTATCATCACAGCCCAGAAAAAAATAAAAATACTGACATTTTTAAAAACTGATGGTTTTCACGAAATTCGTGTGATATACCGTGTGGTTTTTTGCAAAAAAAAATGAATATCTAAAAATCTCTAATCGGACGCATCAGTTTAACATTTTCATTGTATAAAATCCATTAGTGTCATCGGAACTCTCCAAAATAAAGAAATTGTGACATTTTTAAAACTAAGGTTTCTTACATAAATTCGCCATTCGATTTTTTTGCCAAACAATGAAATATCTAAAAATGTGTCTTCGAACGCATTAGTTTTACAATTTCGTCGTATAAAATCCATTTGTATCTGATGAAATTGAGACGATGATGTTTATGGAGAAAGAAGGAGAATTTTGATGTTTTTTTGTTATATTTTGAATGTTTGATTACATGAGTATTTATACATAGATTAGTAGCCGTTTGGCTTTATTTATGGTTGGACATTGGGGATCCCAACCGGTGGTATGGTGGTGCTTTGGTTCTTCATCCATCTTTAATGTCTTCAACGGTAAACACATTTATCTTGCTTCTTTATCTTTAACACGCCCCCTCAAGTTGGGTCTGAAAAGGATTGATAGATCCTAACTTGAGAAGGATGTTGGAGAAAGACTTGTGATCAAGAGCTTTGGTGAAGATATCTGCTAACTGATCTTTGCTAGGGACGTAGGGAACCTCGATTTGTTTTGATTGTATTTTTTCTCGAATAAAGTGACAGTCGACTTCTATGTGTTTGGTCCTTTCATGGAAGACAGGATTCATAGCGATGTGTCGAGCAGCATTATTGTCACAAAACATCTTCATGGGTTCCTGAGTTGTGATCTTCATATCTCTGAGTAGTTGACTTAGCCAAATTAATTCGCTGGTGGTTGAGACCATTGCACGGTATTCTGCTTCTGCACTAGATCTGGCAACTACATTTTGTTTTTTGCTTCGCCAAGTTACTAAGTTGCCTCCAACGAACGTGCAGAACCCAGAGGTTGATCTTCGATCATGACTTCCTGCCCTGTCTGCATCAGAATAACCATTTATTGAGTTAGAGTTGTTGGGTCTCATCCAGAGTCCTTGTCCGGGTGTGCCCTTAAGATAACATAGGATCCTTTTTACTAAATCTAAGTGGTGTGAGTGAGGAGCATGCATAAATTGGCTTATTTGACTTACAGCATATGTGATGTCGGGTCGGGTAACAGTAAGGTAAATAAGTTTCCCTACTAATCTTTGAAATTGACCAATATCAGAAAGAGGGCTTCCATCAGTTGGTCCTATTTTTTTGTTGGCTTCTATAGGAGTGTTTGATGGTTTTGATCCTAGTTTCTTAGTTTCTTCAAGAAGATCTAGGGTATATTTTCGTTGGGAGAGGAATAACCCCTTTTTAGAGTATGCAATCTCTATTCCTAAGAAATATTTTAAGTATCCTAAATCTTTTATGTCAAATTTTGATTTTAGGTATTCTTTAACTAATGTAATTTGATGATTATTATTTCCAGTTATAATGATGTCGTCGACATAAATAAGAACAATAATTGTAGTGTTGTGACTATGCTTTGTAAACATGGATGCATCAGCAGAGCTTTTAACAAAACCATAGCTAAGGAGGGAGAGACTGAGTTTAGCATACCAGGCACGTGGTGATTGTTTTAGACCATATATCGATTTATGAAGCTTGCATACCTGGTTGGGACTCGTGGTGATTCCAGGTGGAGGAGTCATGTAGACTTCTTCTTCAAGATTTCCCTGTAAGAATGCATTTTTGACATCCATCTGAAATAATTTCCATCCTTGATTCACAGCAATAGAAAGAAGAACACGAACAGTGTTCATTTTGGCTACTGGAGCGAATGTTTCCAAATAGTCAAGGCCATAGGTCTGAGTGTAGCCTTTGGCCACAAGACGGGCTTTATATCTTTCTATTTGTCCATTGCTATGATACTTAATTTTGTAGATCCATCTACATCCAACAGGTTTGATGCCTGGTTGGAGAGGAACAAGTGTCCAGGTGTGGTTATCTTCTAGGGCTTGTAGTTCATCATTCATGGCTTTGACCCACTTCGGATCATTAATAGCCTCATGATAATGTGTAGGTTCTTTGTTTGTGTCTAAAGTTCCTAGGAAGGCTTGGTGTTGTTGAGAAAATTTCTGGTATGATAGAAAGTTTTGGATAGGATATTTGGTGTGTGAGAGAAAATAGTCATTGAACTTGATAGGAGGGCGAGATGGGCGAGTAGATCTTCTCGGAGGTTCTTCTCCTCTTCCTTCATTTTCTCCTCCTTCGTGTCCATTTTCTCCTTCTCCATGTCCTTCTTCATGTCCATTTTCTCCTTCTCCATGTCCATTTTCTCCTTCTCCATCGATTGTTGGTGTGGTGGGAAGGGGGTTATTGTAGGTGATGGGAGGAACAGGTATGGCGGAAGCGATTTCAGGACTGGGATTTTTGAAGAAGGGAACTTCTTCGTAGAAGGAAACATCACGTGAGACAAAGGTTTTTTTATTTTGTAGGTCATAACATTTGTAACCCTTTTTTCTAAAGGAGTACCCCAGAAAAATACACTTGACGGAGTTGTGATCAAGTTTATCTTCCCGTTTTTTGTGGACAAAACATGTACAACCGAAAATTCTAAAATGGTTGATGTTAATTTCTTTATTATACAAGATTTCTAATGGTTTTCTATTGTTTATAGTGGGGCTAGGAAGACGGTTGATAATATAAGTAGCAGTGAGAATTGCATCTGACCAAAAAAGTTTTGGAACATTGTTTTGAAAAAGGAGGGAGCGAGTGACATTTAGAAGATGTCGGTTTTTTCTTTCCGAAACTCCATTTTGTTGCGGTGTATTAATGCATGAGGTTTGGTGAAAAATACCTTTTTGATGTAGAAGTTTTTGAAAAAGGTTGCTCATATATTCAGAGCCGTTATCGGACCTAAAGAAACGAATTTTTGCGTCAAACATGTTTTCAATAAAACGGAGGAATTCGCAAAAAACAGAGTAAGCATCAGATTTGTTTTTTAATAGATAAACCCAGGTGGCCCGTGAAAAATCGTCGATAAAACTGATAAAATACCGGAAGCCGTTGTAAGATTCAACAGGGGCTGGTCCCCAAATATCAGAATGTATTAGTTCAAAAGGCATATGAGTTTTGGTGCTAGAATTTTGGAAAGGTAAACGGGTTTGTTTAGCAAAACGACATACATCACATAATAATTCATTTTTAAAAGAGGGAAAAAAGCATCTTAATATACTTGATGATGGGTGACCCATCCTTTTGTGCCAGAGAACATGGTTGTTTAGAGTATGGGTATGAAGAGCTTTTTCATCTGTTTCCAGAACATAAAGACCGTTTGTGAGGATGCCCTTACCAATCATCCTCCCTGAGATACGATCCTGAAAAATAACATCGTTAGGAGCAAAAACAACATTACAATTGAGATTTTTGGTGATTTTGGCTACAGATATAAGATTGGTATCTAGGTTAGGTACATATAACACATCATTAAGAGTGTTGTTAAGTAATTTGATCTTGCCGATTCCTTTAATTGGTATTTTGTTCCCATTTGCAACAGTTACAAATTTATTTTCTAAACTTAGGTTTTTAATATTACTAAGTATTGTTGGATCTCCAGACATGTGATCAGTAGCTCCGGTATCAATTATCCACGATTGGTTATTAATTTTTGCTGTTAATCCAGAAAAAACGGTAAAATCAGAGAAATTAAACTTACCTGAGGAATTACCAGTTCCGTGAGGGTTGTTTTGCAAAAACTCATTAAGCTGGCCCACCAGTGTTTTTAAATGAGTCGGGTTACTGGAAGGATCCGGATTACCAGATCCGAATGGATTGGATCCGACCGGGTTTATATCCGATCGGGTCGGGTTGGAGGATCCGGTAGCATGCTGAGTATAAAACGCGGAGTTATCCGCATACCCGCTAGGGTTTTGATTTATTTCTTGGTGTCGATTGCTTTTCCGGAGCAGGCGAGTGTTGTGGTCGTCGTCTCCGAGTAGGCTGGTGTTGCGACCGCTGCCTCCGAGCAGGCCGGTGTTGTAGCCGCCGCCGCCGTGTTGGCCGGTGTTGCAGTCGCCGCCGGAGACACCTTCGCCCCAGTTTGCTTTTGCGTTCTTTTCGTTTCTTTGTGGTCTGAGATGAGGAAAGAGGAACCAACACTGATTTCTGTTGTGTCCTTGCTTTTTACAGTTGTCGCAGTGTTCGGAATTTTTGTTTCCGAATCTTTTTTTTACTCCTCCCTGAGCTGGGTTCCGTCCAGCGATGAAGGCTTGGTTCTCCGTGTGGTTGTTTTGATTTTTCATTGAGTTTCTTCGAGTTTCTTCCCGCTGAATGAGACTTGTGATGTGGGGAAGACTGGGAAGTTCCGGAGCCATGAGTATTTGAGACCGAATAGTCTCGTAGCTTGGATCTAAACCCACCAGAAACTGGTAGATTTGATTCTGCTCTTGTCGGTTTTGGATGATTTTTGGGTCTGTGGTGGGTGGTTCGTATATTCTGAGCTCATCCCACCTCCTTCTGAGAGTACCGAGATACTCTGTGATGGATGTCCCATTTTGTTGTGTTTGCGCAATTTCTTGCTTGATCTTGAAGATGTGCGCGAAGTTTTCTGCCTTTCCGAAATGGTCTCGAACAGAGTCCCACAGATCTTTCGCGCTGTCTTTATATATGAAGATCTCCGCAATGTTTGCATGCATAGAGGCAATGAGCCACGACATCACTTGGTGATCCATGGTTTGCCACTCGTCTTGAATCTTCTCCTCTGCTTCTTCTCCTGGTTTTGGACTTCTTCCGGTGATGTGGCCAAGCTTCCCTCTGCCGCTGAGGGATAGCGTGACCGCACGAGACCAGGACAAGTAGTTGGTCTCGTTAAGAGGTGTTGTGACGAGGCGATGAGGATTCATCACTTCGTTGCCATCCGACATTCAGGTTCGTCTTTTTTTTCCTTTCCTCCTTGGGTTAGGATGTGGGTTTGTGATGACCTTCAACCCCCTTGGATGAGGTGAGGCCAATGATGAGATTTGGAAATCTGAGGCGAGGGATCAGTGCTCTGATACCATGATGAAATTGAGACGATGATGTTTATGGAGAAAGAAGGAGAATTTTGATGTTTTTTTGTTATATTTTGAATGTTTGATTACATGAGTATTTATACATAGATTAGTAGCCGTTTGGCTTTATTTATGGTTGGACATTGGGGATCCCAACCGGTGGTATGGTGGTGCTTTGGTTCTTCATCCATCTTTAATGTCTTCAACGGTAAACACATTTATCTTGCTTCTTTATCTTTAACAGTATCATCATCAGACCCCACAAAAAATAAATAAATAGCGACATTTTTATAAACTAAGGTTTTTTACCGAAATTCGTGCGTTATACCCTTTGGGTTTTTGCTAAAAAGTAAATATCTAAAAATTTCTTTTCGGACGCATCAGTTTAACAATTTCGTCGTATAAAATCCGTTAGTTCATTAGACCTCTCCAAAATAAAGAAATTATGACATTTTTAAAACAAAGGGTTTTCACAGAAATTCGTTCTTTGGTTTTTTTGCCAAAAAAATCTAAAAATCTCTATTCGAACGCATAAGTTTAAAACTTTCGTCGTATAAAATCTATTTATATCATCACACCCCCACAAAAATAAATAAATAGTGACATATTTAAAAACAATGGATTTTTACAGAAATTCGTGTGTTATGCCCTTTGGTTTTTGGCTTAAAAGGTAAATATCTAAAAAACTCTCTTCGGACACATCAGTTTAATATTTTCGTCGTATAAAATCCATTTTCGTCGTATAGAATCTAAAAATGTAAAAACTAAGGTATTTTACAGAAATTCGTGTGCTATACCATTGGGTTTTTGCCAAAAAATGAAATATCTAAAAAACAGTCTTCGAACGCATCAAATTTACATTTTCGTCGTATAATATCCATTTGTATCGTCAAACCGCACAAAACAAATTGTGACATTTTTAAAAACAAAGGGTTTTTACAGAAATTCGTGTGCTATACCCTTAGCTTTTGCCAAAAAATGAAATATCTAAAAATCTTCTTTCGGACGCATCAGTTTAACATTTTCGTCGTATAATATCCATTTGTATCTTCAGACCCCACAAAAAAGAAATAAATAGTGACATTTAAAAAACTAAGGGTTTTTACAGAAATTCGTGTGTTATACTCTATTGTTTTTTGCCGAAAAAGCGAATATCAAAAAATCTATTTTCGAACACATTAATTAAACATTTTCGTCGTATAATATCCATTTCTGTCATCACAGCCCAGAAAAAAATAAAAAATACTGACATTTTTAAAAACTGATGGTTTTCACGAAATTCGTGTGATATACCGTGTGGTTTTTTGCAAAAAAAATGAATATCTAAAAATCTCTAATCGGACGCATCAGTTTAACATTTTCATTGTATAAAATCCATTAGTGTCATCGGAACTCTCCAAAATAAAGAAATTGTGACATTTTTAAAACTAAGGTTTCTTACATAAATTCGCCATTCGGTTTTTTGCCAAACAATGAAATATCTAAAAATGTGTCTTCGAACGCATTAGTTTTACAATTTCGTCGTATAAAATCCATTTGTATCATCATCAGACCCCACCAAAAATAAATAAATAGCGACATTTTTATAAACTAAGGTTTTTTACCGAATTTCGTGCGTTATACCCTTTGGGTTTTTGCTAAAAAGTAAATATCTAAAAATTTCTTTTCGGACACATCAGTTTAACAATTTCGTCGTATAAAATCCGTTAGTTCATTAGACCTCTCCAAAATAAAGAAATTATGACATTTTTAAAACAAAGGGTTTTCACAGAAATTCGTTCTTTGGTTTTTTTGCCAAAAAAATCTCAAAATCTCTATTCGAACGGATAAGTTTAAAATTTTCGTCGTATAAAATCTATTTATATCATCACACCCCCACAAAAATAAATAAATAGTGACATATTTAAAAACAATGGATTTTTACAGAAATTCGTGTGTTATGCCCTTTGGTTTTTGGCTTAAAAAGTAAATATCTAAAAAACTCTCTTCGGACGCATCTGTTTAATATTTTCGTCGTATAAAATCCATTTTCGTCGTATAGAATCTAAAAATGTAAAAACTAAGGTATTTTACAGAAATTCGTGTGCTATACCATTATGTTTTTGCCAAAATATGAAATATCTAAAAAACAGGCTTCGAACGCATCAAATTTACATTTTCGTCGTATAATATCCATATGTATCGTCAAACCGCACACAAAAAATAGTGACATTTTTAAAAACAAAGGGTTTTTACAGAAATTCGCGTGCTATACCCTTAGCTTTTGCCAAAAAATGAAATATCTAAAAATCTTCTTTCAGACGCATCAGTTTAACATTTTCGTCGTATAATATCCATTTGTATCTTCAAACCCCACAAAAAAGAAATAAATAGTGACATTTTAAAAAACTAAGGGTTTTTACAGAAATTTGTGTGTTATACTCTATCGTTTTTGGCCGAAAAAGCGAATATCAAAAAATCTATTTTCGAACACATTAACTAAACATTTTCGTCGTATAATATCCATTTCTATCATCACAGCCCAGAAAAAAATAAAAAATACTGACATTTTTAAAAACTGATGGTTTTCACCGAAATTCGTGTTATATACCGTGTGGTTTTTTGCAAAAAAAATGAATATATCTAAAAATCTTTATTCGGACGCATCAGTTTAACATTTTCATCGTATAAAATCCATCAGTGTCATCGGAACTCTCCAAAATAAAGAAATTGTGACATTTTTAAAACTAAGGTTTTTTACCTAAATTCGCCCTTCGTTTTTTACCAAAAAAAGAAAATAACTAAAAATCACTTTTCGAACGCATCAGTTTTATATTTTCGTGGTATATTATCAATTTGTATCATCACACCACACAACAACAAAAAATAGTGACATTTTTAAAAACTAAGGTATTTTACAAAAATTTGTGTGCTATACTCTTAGGTTTTTGCCGAAACAGGAAATATCTAAAAATCTGTCTTCGAACGCATCAGGTTTAGATTTTCGTCGTATAATATCCATTTGTATCGTCAGACCCCACAAAACAAAATAGTGACATTTTTAAAAACTAGGGGTTTTTATAGAAGCTCGTGAGCTATACCCTACATTTTTTTGCAAAAAAAGCGAATGTCAAAAAATCTATTTTCGAACACATTAGTTAAACATTTTCGTCCTATAATATCCATTTATATCATCACACCCCATAAAAAATAAAAAATAGTGACATTTCTAAAAACTAAGGTATTTTACAGAAATTTGTTTGCTATACCCATAGGTTTTTGCCAAAACAGGAAATATCTAAAAATATGTCTTTGAACGCATCAGTTTTATATTTTCGTCGTATAATATTCATTTGTATCATCAGACCCCCAAAAAATAAATAAATAGCGACATTTTTAAAAACTAAAGTTTTTTACTGGAATTCGCGACTATATACCCTTTGGTTTTTTTGCTAAAAAAGTAAATATCTAAAAATCTCTCTTCGGACGCATCAATTAAACATTTTCGTCGTATAAAATCCATTTGTATCATCACACCCCACAAAAAATGAATAAATAGTGACTTTTTTTAAAACTATAGGTTTTTACAGAAATTCGTGTTCTATACCCTTTGGTTTTTTGCAAAAAAATGAATATCTAAGAACCTTTATTCGGACGCATCAGTTTAACCTTTCATCGTATAAAATCCATTAGTGTGATCAGATCTCTCCAAAGTAAATAAATTGTGACATTTTTAAAACTAAGGTTTTGTTACATAAATTCACCATTTGGATTTTTTGCCAAAAAAAGAAAATAACTAAAAATCTCTATTCGAACGCATCAGTTTTACATTTTCGTCGTATAATATTCATTTGTATCATCACACCCCACAAAAATTAATAAATAGTGACATTTTTAAAAACTAACATATTTTACAGAAATTCATGTGCTATACCCTTAAGTTTTTGCCAAAAATGAAATAACTAAAAATCTGTCTTCGAACGCATCAGTTTTACATTTTCGTCGTATAATATCAATTTGTGTCATCACCCCCACAATAAATAAATAAATACTGACATTTTAAAAAACTAAGGTATTTTACAGAAATTCCTTTGCTATACCATTAGGTTTTTCACAAAAATAAAAATATGTCTTCGAACGCATCAGTTTAAGATTTTCGTCGTATAATATCCATTTGTATCGTCAAACCGCACAAAAAATAAATAAATAAATAGTGACATTTTTAAAAACAAATGGTTTTTACAGAAATTCGTGTGCTATACCCTTAGCTTTTGCAAAAAATGAAATATCTAAAAAATTTCTTTCGGACGCATCTGTTTAACATTTTCGCCGTATCATATCCATTTGTATCTTCAGACCCCACAAAAAAGAAATAAACAGTGACATTTTAAAAACTAAGGGTTTTTACAGAAATTCGTGTGCTATACTCTATGGTTTTTGGAAAAAAAACGAATATCAAAAAATCTATTTTCGAACACATTAGCTAAACATTTTCGTCGTATAATGTCCATATATATCATCACAACCAAGAAAAAAATTAAAAATACTAACATTTTGAAAAACTGATGATTTTCGCCGAAATTTGTGTGATATACCGTGTGGCTTTTTTGCAAAAAAAATGAATATCTAAAAATCTCTATTAAGACGCATCAGTTTAACATTTTCATCGTATAAAATCCATTAGTGTCATCGGAACTCTCCAAAATAAAGAAATTGTGACATTTTTGAAACTAAGGTTTTTTACATAAATTCGCCCTTCGGTTTTTTTGCCAAAAAATGAAATATCTAAAAATCTGTCTTTGAACGCATTAGTTTTACAATTTCGTCGTATAAAATACATTTGTATCATCATCAGACCCCACAAAAAATAAATAAATAGCGACATTTTTATAAACTAAAGTTTTTTACCGAAATTCGTGTGTTATACCCTTTGGGTTTTTGCTAAAAAGTAAATATCTAAAAATGACTTTTCAGACACATCAGTTTAACAATTTCGTCGTATAAAATCCGTTAGTTCATTAGACCTCTCCAAAATAAAGAAATTATGAAAATTTTAAAACAAAGGGTTTTCACAGAATTCGTTCTTTGGTTTTTTTGCAAAAAAATGAAATATCTAAAAAACAGTCTTCGAATGCATCAGTTTTACATTTTCGTCGTATAATAACAATTTGTATCATTAGACCACATAACAAATAAACAAATAAAAAAATGAATATCTAAAAATCTCTATTAAGACGCATCAGTTTAACATTTTCATCGTATAAAATCCATTAGTGTCATCGGAACTCTACAAAATAAAGAAATTGTGACATTTTTGAAACTAAGGTTTTTTACATAAATTCGCCCTTCGGTTTTTTTGCCAAAAAATGAAATATCTAAAAATCTGTCTTCGAACGCATTAGTTTTACAATTTCGTCGTATAAAATTCATTTGTATCATCATCAGACCCCACAAAAAATAAATAAATAGCGACATTTTTATAAACTAAAGTTTTTTACCGAAATTAGTGTGTTATATATACCCTTTGGTTTTTTGCTAAAAAGTAAATATCTAAAAATGTCTTTTCGGACGCATCAGTTTAACAATTTCGTCGTATAAAATCCATTAGTTCAATAGACCTCTCCAAAATAAACAAAATAGTGACATTTTTAAAACTAAGGGTTTTTTACAGAAATTCGTTCTTTGGTTTTTTCCCAAAACAAATCTAAAAAATCTCTATTAGAACGCATATGTTTAAAATTTTCGTTGTAAAATATCTATTTATATCATCACACCACAGAAAAAATAAATAAATAGCGACATTTTTAAAAACTAAGGTTTTTTACCGAAATTCGTGTGTTATAGCCCTTTGGTTTTTGGCTTAAAAAGTAAATATCTAAGAATCTCTCTTCGAACGCATCGGTTTAACATTTTCGTCGTATAAAATCCATTAGTGTCATCAGACATCTTCAAAATAAAGAAATAATGATACTTTTAAAACTAAGGGTTTTTACAGAAATTCGACCTTTGTTTTTTTTCCAAAATAAATATCTAAAAATGTATATTCAGGCGCATAAGTTTAACATTTTCGTCCTATAATATCAATTTGTGTCATCACACCCCACAAAAATTAATAATAGTGACATTTTTAAAAACTAAGGTATTTTACAGAAATTCGTGTGCTATACCATTAGGTTTTTCCCAAAAAAGAAAATATCTAAAAATCTGTCTTCGAACGCATTAGTTTAAGATTTTCGTTATATAATATCCATTTGTATCGTCAAACCGCACAAAAAAAAATAAATAAATAAATAGTGATATTTTTAAAAACAAAGGGTTTTTATAGAAATTTGTGTGTTATAGCCTTAGCTTTTGCCAAAAAATGAAATATCTAAAAATCTTATTTCGAACGCATCAGTTTAACATTTTCGTCGTATAATATCCATTTGTATCGTCAAACCGCACAAAAAAATAGTGACATTTTTAAAAACAAAAGGTTTTTACAGAAATTCGTGTGCTATACCCTTAGCTTTTGCCAAAAAAATGAAATATCTAAAAATCTTCTTTCGGACGCATCAGTTTAACATTTTCGTCGTATAATATCCATTTGTATCTTCAAACCCCACAAAAAAGAAATAAATAGTGACATTTTAAAAAACTAAGGGTTTTTACAGAAATTCGTGTGTTATACTCTATCGTTTTTGGCCGAAAAAGCGAATATCAAAAAATCTATTTTCGAACACATTAACTAAACATTTTCGTCGTATAATATCCATTTCTATCATCACAGCCCAGAAAAAAATAAAAAATACTGACATTTTTAAAAACTGATGGTTTTCACCGAAATTCGTGTTATATACCGTGTGGTTTTTTGCAAAAAAAATGAATATATCTAAAAATCTTTATTCGGACGCATCAGTTTAACATTTTCATCGTATAAAATCCATCAGTGTCATCGGAACTCTCCAAAATAAAGAAATTGTGACATTTTTAAAACTAAGGTTTTTTACCTAAATTCGCCCTTCGTTTTTTACCAAAAAAAGAAAATAACTAAAAATCACTTTTCGAACGCATCAGTTTTATATTTTCGTGGTATATTATCAATTTGTATCATCACACCACACAACAACAAAAAATAGTGACATTTTTAAAAACTAAGGTATTTTACAAAAATTTGTGTGCTATACTCTTAGGTTTTTGCCGAAACAGGAAATATCTAAAAATCTGTCTTCGAACGCATCAGGTTTAGATTTTCGTCGTATAATATCCATTTGTATCGTCAGACCCCACAAAACAAAATAGTGACATTTTTAAAAACTAGGGGTTTTTATAGAAGCTCGTGAGCTATACCCTACATTTTTTTGCAAAAAAAGCGAATGTCAAAAAATCTATTTTCGAACACATTAGTTAAACATTTTCGTCCTATAATATCCATTTATATCATCACACCCCATAAAAAATAAAAAATAGTGACATTTCTAAAAACTAAGGTATTTTACAGAAATTTGTTTGCTATACCCATAGGTTTTTGCCAAAACAGGAAATATCTAAAAATATGTCTTTGAGCGCATCAGTTTTACATTTTCGTCGTATAATATTCATTTGTATCAGACCCCCCAAAAAATAAATAAATAGCGACATTTTTAAAAACTAAAGTTTTTTACTGGAATTCGCGACTATATACCCTTTGGTTTTTTTGCTAAAAAAGTAAATATCTAAAAATCTCTCTTCGGACGCATCAATTAAACATTTTCGTCGTATAAAATCCATTTGTATCATCACACCCCACAAAAAATGAATAAATAGTGACTTTTTTTTAAAACTATAGGTTTTTACAAAAATTCGTGTTCTATACCCTTTGGTTTTTTGCAAAACAATGAATATCTAAGAACCTTTATTCGGACGCATCAGTTTAACCTTTCATCGTATAAAATCCATTAGTGTGATCAGATCTCTCCAAAGTAAATAAATTGTGACATTTTTAAAACTAAGGTTTTGTTACAGAAATTCGCCATTTGGATTTTTTGCCAAAAAAAGAAAATAACTAAAAATCTCTATTCGAACGCATCAGTTTTACATTTTCGTCGTATAATATTCATTTGTATCATCACACCCCACAAAAAATTAATAAATAGTGACATTTTTAAAAACTAACGTATTTTACAGAAATTCATGTGCTATACCCTTAAGTTTTTGCCAAAAAATGAAATAACTAAAAATCTGTCTTCGAACGCATCAGTTTTACATTTTTGTCGTATAATATCAATTTTTATCATCAGACCTGACAAAAATTTAATACGTAGCGACATTTTTAAAAACTATGGTTTTACCTGAATTCGTGTGTTATACCCTTTGGTTTTTGCTAAAAAAGTAATATCTAAAAATCTCTCTTCGAACGCATTAGTTTAACATTTTTGTCGTATACAATTCATTAGTGTCATTAGACCTCTCAAAATAAAAAAAAATAGTGACATTTTTCAAAAATTGTTTTTTTCAGAAATTCACCCTTTGGTTTTTTTTTCTCAGAAAAAGAAATATCTAAATATCTCTAAGGCAAAAATTTAACATTTTCGTGGTATAATATCCATTTGTATAATCAAACACTCACAATAAATAAATAAATAGCGATATTTTTAAAAATTGAGGTTTTTTACCGAATGGTTTTTGCTTAAAAAGTCAATATCTAAAAATCTCTCTTCGGACGTATTAGTTTAACATTTTGTCGTATAATATACATTTGTGTTATATGACCCCCACAATAAATAAATAAATAGCGACATTTTTAAAAACCAAGTTTTTTTACCGAAAATCGTATGCTATACCTTTTGGTTTTTTGCAAAAAAGTAAATATCTTAAGTTCGCTTTTCGTACGCATAAGTTTAACATGTTCGTCGTATAAAATCCATTTGTGTCATCAGACTTCTCAAAATAAAGAAATAATGACATTTTCAAAAACTAATGTTTTTTACAGAAATTCGCCCTTTGGTTTTTGCCAAAAAAAGAAATATCTAAAAATCTGTATTCGAACGCATAAGCTTAACATTTTCGTCGTATAATATCCATTTGTATCATCACACCCCACAAAAAATAAATAAGTAGTGACAGTTTTAAAAACAAATGTTTTTTAAATAAATTCGTGTGCTATGTCCTTCAGCTTTTTGCTATAGACGTAAATATCTAAAAATCTCTCTTCAGACGCATCAGTTTAACATTTTCATAGTATAAAATCGATTTGTGTCATGAGACCTCTCAAAAATAAAGAAATAGTGACATTTTTAAAAACAAATCGTTTTTACAGAAATTTGTGTGCTATACCCTTTGGTATTTAGCCAAAAAAAAGAAATATCTAAAAATCTTTTTTCGAACGGATGAGTTTGACATTTTCGTAGTATAATACACATCTCTATCAACAGACCCTACAAAAAAAATAGTGACATTTTTGAAAACTAAGAGTTTTTTTACCGAAATTCATGTGCTAATACCCTTTGGTTTTTTGCTTAAAAGTAAATATACCCTTAGGTTTTTGCCAAAAAAAGAAATATCTAAAAATCTATTTTCGAACGCATCAGTTTAACATTTTCGTCGTATAATATCCATTTGTATCATCAGACTCCACAAAAAATAAATAAATAACGACATTTTTAAAAACTGAGGTTTTTTACAGAAATTCGTGTGTTATACCTTTTGGTTTTTTTGATAAAAATGTAAATATCTAAAAATCTCTTTTCGGACGCATCAGTTTAACATTTTCGTCGTATAAAATTCATTTGTGTCATGAGACCTCTCAAAAAATAAATAAATAAATAAATAGTGACATTTTAAAAAACAAATGGTTTTACAAAAACTTGTGTGCTATACACTTTGGTTTTTACCCAAAAAAAGAAATATCTAAAAAACTATTTTCAAACGCATCAGTTTAACATTTTCGTCGTATAATACCCATTTGCATCATCATACCCCACAAAAAATAAATAAATAGTGACATTTTTAAAAACTAAGTGTTTTTACAGATATTCGTTTGCTGTACCCATAGGTTTTTGCCAAAAACGAAATATCCAAAAATCTGTCTTCGAACGCATTAGTTTAACATTTTCGTCGTATAATAACCATTTGTATCAGCAGACCCACGAAAAAAAATAAATAGTGACATTTTTAAAAGCTAAGGGTTTTTACAAAAATTTGTTTGCTATACCTTATGTTTTTTTAGTAAAGAGAAAATATCTAAAAATCTCCTTTCGAACGCATTAGTTTAACATTTTCGTCGTATAATATTCATTTGTATCCTCACACCCCCACAATAAATAAATAGTGGCATTTTTAAAAACAAAGGTTTTTTACAGAAATTCGTGTGCTCACCCTTAGGTTTTTGCCAAAAAATGAAATTTCTAAAAATCTGTCTTTGAACGCATAAATTTTACATTTTCGTCGTATAATATCCATTTCTATTATCAGACCCCTCAAAAAATAAATAAATAGTGATATTTTTAAAAACTAAGGTTTTTTACCGAAATTCGTGTGATATATCTAAAAAGTAAATATCTAAAAATCTCTCTTCGGACGCATCTGTTCAACATTTTCGTCGTATAAAATCAATTAGTTGATCAGACCTCTCCAAAATAAAGAAATAGTGACATTTTTAAAACTAAGAGTTTTTACAGAAATTCGACCTTTGGTTTTTTTGCCCAAAAAATATCTAAAAATATCTATTCGAACGCACAAGTTTAACAATTTCGTCGTATAATATCCATTTATATCATCACACCCCACAAAAATAAATAAATAGTGGCATTTTTAAAAACAATGTCACAAATGTTTTTAAAAACCAAAAGGTATAGCACGCGAATTTCTGTAAAACCCTTTGTTTTTAAATTTTCACTATTTATTTGTTTATTGTGCGGTCTGACGATACAAATGGATATTTTACGACAAAAATGTTAAACTTATGCGTTCGAATAGAGATTTTTAGTTATTTCCTTTTTGGGCAAAAAACAAACGGTAGCAGCCGAATTTCGGTAAAACTCTTAGTTTTTAAAAATGTCATTATTTCTTTATTTTTTGAGAGGTTTGGTGAAACAAATGGATTTTATACGATGAAAATATTAAACTGATGCGTTTGAAGAGAGATTTTTAGATATTTTCTTTTTAGGAAAAAATCATAGGGTAGAGTACACGAATTTCTGTAAAAACCTTAGTTTTAAAAATGTCATTATTTCTTCATTTTTTGAAAGGTCTGATGACAAAAATGGATTTTATACGACGAAAATGTTAAACTTATGCGTGCAAATAGAGATTTTTGGAATTTTTTTAGCAAAAACCCCAAAGGTGATATAGCACACGAATTTCTGTAAAAACTCTCAGCCTTTAAAAATATCCATATTTCTTTATTTTTTGAAGGGTCTCATGATACAAATGAATATTATATGACAAACAAATGTTAAACTGATGCGCCCAAAGGTACATTTTTAGATTTTGGGGTTTTTAGAAAGAAAAAAAAGGCTATAGCAAACGAATTTTGGTAAAAACCCTCAGTTTTTCAAAATATTACTATTTCATTATTTTTTGAGGGGTTAGATGATTAAAATGAATCCTTAGCGATGAAAATGTTAAACTGATGCGTCCAAAGAGAGATATTTAGATATTTCTTTATTTAGCAAAAAAAACAAAAGGTATAGCTCACAAAATGCGATAAAAACTCTAAAATTAAAAAACATGATCATTTTTAAATGCAAGATAGGTGTTAAATACTATTGATTAGTTGCGGAATAAAATCGGAAAAATTGGTGTAAATAATGAGATATTAAGTTTTATAGATTTTGAGAAAAAATCAAAGACTATTACTCACGAAATAGATAAAATTTGTAAATTTCAAATAACATTGTCATGTTTAATTGCAAGATAGGTGTTCAAAAACTATTCATTAGTTGAAGAATAAAATCGGAAAGTTGGTGTAAATATTGAGATATTAAGATTTTATCATTTTCGAGGTCTAATTAAAAGACTATAGGTCACGAAATGAGATAAAAATTCTAAATTTCAAAACCATGGTCATGTTTAATTTCAAGATAGGTGTGAATATACTGATGATTAGTTGAAGAAGAAAATCAGAAAAATTGGTGTAAATATTAAGATATTAAGATTTAATAGATTTGGAGGAAAACACAAAGAGGATCACGAAATAGATAAAATTTGTAAATTTCAAAAACATTGTCATGTTTAATTGCAAGATAGGTGTTAAAATATTATTGATTAGTTGAAGAATAAAATCGGAAAGTTGGTGTAAATATTGAGATATTAAGATTTTATCATTTTCGAGGTATAATCAAAGACTATAGGTCACGAAATGAGATAAAATTTCTAAATTTCAAAACCATGGTCATGTTTAATTTCAAGATAGGTGTGAATATACTGCTGATTAGTTGAAGACGAAAATCGGAAAAATTGGTGTAAATATTGAGATGTTAAGATTTTATAGATTTCGAGGAAAAATCAAAGACTATACACACGAAATGCGATCAAAACTCTAACTTCAAAAACCTGATCAGTTTTAATTTCAAAATAGGTTTTAAAATACTATTTATTAGTGGAATAATAATATCGGAAAATTGGTGTAAATATTGAGATATTAAGATATTATCAATTTCGTGGAAATATCAAGGACTTTATAGCACACAAAAGGCGATAAAAACTCTAAATTTCAAAAACATGATCATTTTTAATTGCAAGATAGGTTTTAAAATACTGTTGATTAGTGGAGGAATAAATTCGGAAAATTAGTGTAAATATTGAGATATTAAGATTTTATCATATCCGGGGACTAATCAAAGACTGTAGGTCACGAAATGAGAGAAAATTTCTAAATTTCAAAACCATGGTCATGTTTAATTTCAATGTAGGTGTTAAAATACCATTGATTAGTTGAAGAATAAAATCAGAAAATTGGTGTTAATATTGAGATATTAAGATTTTATCATTTTCGAGCAAAAAATCAAATAGTACAGGTCACGAAATGAGATAAAATTTCTAAATTTCAAAAATATTTGCATGTTTAATTTCAGGATAGGTGTGAATATATTGTTGATTGGTTGAAGAATAAAATCGGAAAGTTGGTGTAAATATTGAGATATTAAGATTTTATCATTTTCGAGAAAAATCAAAGATTATAGGTCACGAAATGAGATAAAATTTCTAAATTTCAAAAACATGGGCATGTTTAATTTTAGGATGTTGGTGTGAATATACTGCTGATTAGTTGAAGAAGAATATCGGAAAAATTGGTGTAAATATTGGGATGTTAGAATTTTATCATTTTTGAGAAAAATCAAAGACAATAGCTCACAAAATGCGATAAAAATTGATTTAAAAAAATGGTCATCTTTAATTTCAAGATAGGTGTGAAAACACTATATATTAGTTGAAGAAGAAAATTGGAAAAATTGGGGTAAATATTAAGATTTTACAGATTTCGAGAAAAAATCAAAGACGAAATGCGATAAAAACTCTAAATTTCAAAAAAAAAATCATTTTTATCGCAAGATAGGTGTTAAAATAGTATTTATTAGTTGAATAAGAAAGTCGGAAAAATTAGTGTAAATAATGAGATATTAAGTTTTTATCATTTTCGAGGAAAAAACAAAGACTCATATCTCACGAATGAGATAAAAATTCTAAATTTCAAACACGTGATCATTTTTAATTTCGATATAGGTATGAAAATACTTTTGATTAGTTAAAGAAAAAAATCGGAAAATTGGTGTAAATATTGAGATATTAATATTTTTTGGATTTCGAGGAAAAATCAAATACTGTATTTCACGAAATGTGATAAAAATTATAAATTTCAAAAAAATGATCATTTATAATTTCAAGATAGGTGAAAAAATGAAAATACTATTGCTTAGTTGAAGAAGAATGAGAAAAAAAAACTTATGTATATATTGGGATTTCGAGGAAAAATCATAGGTATAACTTACGTACGTAAATTGGTGAAAAATCTAAATTTTGAAAATTTATGTTCATTTTTAAAAACAAGAAAGTGTGAATATGGTTTTGAGTGTTTGAAGAATAAAAAATTAAAAACATTATATATATATATATATATTGGGAAATTAATCATTTATCAATATTGAGTAAAAATCAAATTCTATAACTCACGACATTTGAAAAAAAATCAATTTTTCAAAATTAATGAACTTTTTAATGTCATGAAATTGTGAATATACTTTCAAGTATTTAAAGAAGAAAAGCAAAAAACATTATGTACATATTGGGATATTAAGATTTATCGTTTTTGACAAAAAATGGTATACTTATAAATTCTAAATTTATAATTCATGATATTTTTCAATTTCTTCAAAGGTATACTTATAGTAAAGATTACTTCACAGAAAAAAATATTAGGCCATCTTATTTATAGAAAGATATTTTGATTTTATGATATTCGAGGAAAATCAAGGACTATACTCATGAAATTTGATAAAATTTATAATTTTAATTTTTTTGACAATTAACTTAACGACTAAAGAAGAGGTGTGAAAATACTTTTTGGTGTTTGAAGAAGAAAAGCGAAAAAATTGTGTATATATTGATATATAAGGTTTTAGCGTTTTTGAGGAAAACAAAATATAGTAACTCGTGAAATATGATAAAAAATCCATGTGTTCAAAATTCATGATAATTTTTAATTTACGAGAGATGTGAAAATACTTTTGATAATTTCAAGAAGAAAACGGAGAGAAAATTGTAAACATATTGAGATATTAAGGTGTTATCGTTTTCCACGAAAACTCAAAGGTTAATACACGAAATTTTGTAATTTTTAAAATTCATGATATTTATCCATTTCTTAAGAGGTGTAATTATTTAACGTTTATTTAAAGGTGAAAATGTTAGGTCATCTTATTTAGACAAAGATATTTAGATTTTATAGTATTCGAGGAAAATCAAAGACTATAATCTAAAACTTTGATGAAAAATCTATTTTTCAAAATTAATAATCATTTAAATTTCACAAGAGGTGTTAAAAAATATTTTTCAGTATTTAAAGAAGAAAAGCGAAAAAAGTGTGTAAATATTGAGATATTAAGATTTTATAGTATTCAAGGATAATCAAAGAATATAGGTCATGATATTTGATAAATTTCAAAATGATTGACCATTTTTTATTTCATGAGAGGTGTGAAAATACTTTTTTGAACGTGAAGAAGAAAAGCGAAAAAACTATGTATTACAGAGATATTAATATTTAATCGTTTAGACAAAAAAATTGATAAATTTTGATATTTAAAATTTCAAGATATTTTTTCATTCTTTAAGAGTTGTACTATAGTAATGTTTATTTAAAGGTGAATATATATATATATATATATATATATATCTTTAAGATGAAAAGTGCATAAAATCTTAATATCTCAAACTTATTATTTTTTCAAGGTAAAATCTTAAGGATATATATATATAATTTTATGTACTTTTTATTTTCAAATACCCTAAAGTTTTTCACACATCTCAAGATATCAAAAAAGATAATGAATTTTGAAATTTAGGATTTTTATCCAATTTTGTGAGTTATAGTATTTGATTTTTTTCCTTGAAAGGGATAGAATCTAAATATCTTCTTATAAATAGGAAGACATAAAAGTTTCACCTTTAAATAAATTACAATACCATTACATCTCCAAAGAAATGAAAATATATCATGAATTTTGAAAATTAATCTTTTTTATCAAACTTCATGAGTTATATAATTTCATTTTTATTTGAAAAGATAAAATCTTAATATCTGAATATATTCATTTTTTCAGTTTTCACATTTAAATACTCAAAAGTATATTCACACTTCTCATAAAATGAAAAAATGATCATGAATTTCGTAATATAGAATTTTTATCAAATTTGTAAGTTAAAGTCTTTGATTTTTCTTCCAAAAGACAAAATCTAAATATGTTTGGATTCCTCCAAAAGACAAAATCTAAATATGTTTGGATGAATAGGTTGACTTAATATTTTTACCTTTAAATAAACACGAGCATCATTGCTCCTCTCAAGAAATGAAAAGAATAATGAATTTTGAAAATTAGAATTTATCAAATTTCATCAGTTATATAGCCTTTCATTGTTTTCGAAAATGATAATATCTTAATATCTCAATATATACACGATCTTTTCACCTTTCATCTTCAAATATTCAAAATTATTTTCACACCTCTCATCAGGGGAGAGCATGGACCGGTTCGGGTTCGGTCCGGACCGAATCCGACCGGTCTGGGTTTCGGTCCGAACCCCGGGATGAGTTCGGGTTTCGGTCCGATTCGGGTTTTTGGACCGGACCGATCAATCCGAGTTCGGTCCAGACCGAATCTGACTGGTCCGGTCTTCGGTCTAGACCCCGGAGAGCATCCATGTCCGGTCCGGGTCCAGACCGATGCTCTCCCCTACCTCTCATGAAATGAAAAATGATGTGAATTTTGAAAATTAGAATTTTAATCAAATTTCACGGGTATATCCTTTGATTTTTCTTCAAAAACAATAAATTCTTAATATCATAATATACAAAATTTCTTAACTTTTTCATCTTCCGACACACGTGCCTCTCAAAAAATGAAAAAATATAAAGAAATTCGAAATTTAGAAATTTTATCAAATTCCTGAATTATAGTCTTTGATTTTTCAAGGTGTTTGAAGAGATGAAGTTTCCTAACACCTTTCTTCCTCGGCTGATACCTGATAACAGTGAGTGGGTGATTGTATCCCCGATTTTGTAATGCATATATCTTGACAACCATAAAGGTTGTTGAACTTCGATCGGCATCATATTTACATTGTCTATCATTACTACAGTACAAGGAAACATCGATGGTACCTATCTCTCGGTGTACTCCAATGTCCGTCGGTGTAGGTCTACTCTGACAGATACGTCGGCGCATCTTACGTTATTGTTGCGCAACTCCAACGGAACACGGTCGTCGGTGTTCATTTTGGCATGAATTTTTTTTTCCAAAAAAATTCACCTTGTTTCGTTCGTCGGTGTAAATTACATCAACAAATATAGACTCCAACGGAATAACATCTACACCGACGAAGGAATCCCGTCGTTGCTTAATATTTATGACCTCCACCGACGGAGAAGTCTTGTCAGTGTATATTGACCATAAAAAACGTCATGATATACATCCGTCGGTGTATACTCATGACCATAAAAAACTTAAAGAATTTTAGGGATGGCCGTGGTTAAGGCTATTTCCTTTATCTAATGCAATAAATTAAACAATTTAACAAAAAAAGAGACACGGGATAGCATAATATGATTGGATGACGTGTCACACCACACGGTTCAAAAGGTGAGTAGAATACGGAGAGAAGGCTTGAGAAGGGAGTATGCAGCATTCCAAGCGGCCTGGGTGGGGTGCGAATTGTCCCAATAGAAGGTAGTGTCTGGAGTTGAGCACAGTCTATACTTCTTCACACCATTAATGTCCACGTACCCGCAGCTGTACTCACTGCTCACTGCCTCACAGCATGGTTTCAGCTGCTGCATTCGGATGCTTCTGTTCTTCTGGTTGTTTTTGAGCGTTGACATGAATGCGTTGTATAGGTCGATGACAACAGCAATTGATCCAGCAGTAGGAGTGTTGGTATTGAGCTCGAAAACAGCACGTTTAAGGAGACGATTGTGGTAAGAGGCGACAAGATTGAGAGAAGCATTGCAATGGGAGTAGGAAGATCGGTATGTGACTGAGGGAAGGCAACCTATGGGATGGAGGTTGGTTAGCGCCACTCTTCCAACTCCTATTCCAACCAGACGCTTCACGTCATGTTTCAGCTGTCGAATCACTTGCGGTGTAAATGTCTTCAGACCCTGAATCAGACAATCAATCCATCCATCATGAATTGGAGCTATCTAATCACACACACACATTTTTACTGTATTCGACATCATATATATACATGCACCTACTTGCATTGTGCCACCACTATTCTGATATTGTGCATAATCGTTGCCTGAGATGACCACCAAGGCCATGGAGCGCCGGAGATCATGCAAGGAGTAGGTACCTTCCTCGATCAGCTGTTTCAGATTGTCAATCTGCACGGAGAGGCTGGCATTGAAGAAACCAGTTGTGTTGAATACGCCGGAACCTCCAACAGCAAAATTCATGCCAAATGGGACCAACTTCTGGCCGTATCTCCTGAATTCGTACGGGATGGGTGACCTTATTCCCACAAACCGAGCTATGATCGGTATAAACACACACACACACATACAGATTATTTGTTAAATTTCTTGATTAAAAAGACAAATATTCTCTACTCTCATTCATTAATTATCGCCTATTTATATATACCAACGGGAATGCAATCCAACACCCTTCTTGACTGACGGTTTGAAAGAAGATTGACATTAATAGTGCTTAAAGTAAGAATTTAAACAAGAGTATCGAAATGCGAATTAAATTAAATAAAGGTTAGAAAAAGGGAAGGAACATATTCAACCATTGCTAGTGCGTGAGGGCATCAGCTCCAAAGTGTACATAAATTCTTAAATTTTGATTCTTCAGCGCTAGATATATAGAGCCACGGATGATACTTAACCTTTGATCGTATTATATAATATATATGTGGATGCCTGTCTGGTTCTTGCGTGCAGTGTTGGTGCAAGTCGTTATTGTACACTGACTGCGGGCCAGAGCACTACTGCTGGCAACCAAGAAATGACGAATGTAGTAGAAGAAATAAGCCCCAGAAATATCATTCTATTTTGGATCATATCAATAGAAGTTAGGTGATGATGATTGCACAACCGAACCCAGCCCAGGTAGGTTGGGAGGAAGCTATCATAATCAAGGGAGGCGTAAAAACCACTACTTGTTTGATTGTTTCCTCCACAACTTCAGAGACGAGAGCAAAGCAAAAGAAAGTAGATTATGCTATCTACAATTACAATACTACAATATACACAAAGCTAACAATACCACTTTGGTCAGTATCATGCCTTTTGTTTGTGATTAACAAGATATCAATGGTATCATGTACCGTTACGATTCTTTTAATTTTTGAAAGAAAACGATAAACTGTAAGAAAATATTAGATTATTTTTGTTAATTACTACACGATATATGTAAAAGACAAAATATATATTGATCGAAACAAAGATCAGTCATGATATTTTTACTGTATTGTTGGAAGGAAATATAGGTATCAAATGACGCACCAATATAATCGGTAAGGATGCGGCCATCAGAGAAACGGCCAGCAGGTTTCCCTGGAAAGGTAATTCCATAAGGATAACTCCAAGATGGAGATATAATCTTCGGCAAATTGCCCGTGTCTGCGTATGAATCTCCGAATACCAAAAGCATCCTTGGAGCTGCACTCATATGAACATTAAGACCACCACCACCACTGCTGCTGCTGCTGCTGCTGCTGCTACGCACTTCGTCTTGCATATACAAAACAGGAAAACAACCATTCACATATTGAAAAGTTTCAATTGGAACGAAGATTTAGATATACTTACACATGGTCCCGTACGTACGTACGTACCTGTAATTGTGACTGTAATCATCAGAAAAATGAAAGAAATCTTTAACCAAAGGTGTGGAGTCTCCATCTCTAATAGCCTGTGCCTACTGCTATGCTGTGCAGGGAGGATGCCAGAACCATGTATTCATATATACGCATGAAAGAAAGAAAGAAAGAAAAATGAAAGAAAATGAGAACAGTATAATATGAGTGAGTGGCAGTGAGTGTCCACAGACGTGCCAAAGAGGATATTATGTAAATTATGATGTTTTGGAGTGCCATTCGTTACAAAAAATACGTGCGGTTGATGTGCATACATAAGTTGCTTTCTTAACTCTTCCTTTTTTGACGAGGAATGCCACTTAACCAGTTCTTTGGATTGACATATATCTCCTCACAAATCTTACTCTCCAACCCCACTCTGGATATATTCATATTAATATATGTAAACTACGGCACTACCATCTCTTGGTCACTTCATGCTTAAACAAAAAAGGATCCCCACCATGGAGAATTTAAGTGGATCTCTCTTGCCTTAGTTACATGTAGGGCGGGTAAATTTGTGTTTCGTGTCGTATATAACACGAATTGACACAAATTGTTTTTCCTCAGTCTGAACACGAACACGAATTAATAATAAAATATATAGTCGACACGAACATGAAAATCTAATATTAAACCCGAACACGAATTTGATAACCCGAACACGACCCACAATGACACGAATCCATTTTTCGTGTTCGTGTTGATACGAACACGAATTAACTTGAACACGAAATAACATGTTTGACACCAATTATGACATGTTTGACACAAATTTACACAAACACGAATTAACTCGAACACGAACTAACATGTTTGACACAAATTACACAAAATACGAATCCAACCCGAATTGCAGTTCGTGTTATTTGTGTCAACCCGAATTACACGAAACACGAAACATTACAACCCGAACCCAACCCGAATTACAGTTCGGGTCATTCGTGACGATCCGAATCGTGATATTTAGTGTCGGGTTCGGGTTTCGTGTCATGACACAAATTGTCAACCATAATTATTTATGTAGTGAAAATTCAATAACTTCAGCGGGTTCATGATTTCTAGATAGCTTAAACTTGCCGATTTGGCATTCCCTTGATTGCATTCACGACCTGCTGTAGCATAGCAAATTTGGTAATTATAGGAACTCCAAGTCACTTCCCTTAAGTGCTGCCACATTACATGCCATTTTGAACCCTGCAATTCCAAAATAACAGCATTTTAAATAATATCCAGTCATATTATAATAAAAAACCACTTCAACATCCACTTCCCATGTTTTGGAACAGACGCCTTAATAATCAAGAATTTATCAACACCATGTCACTGTCTATACAATCAAAGGAATCAAATTAAAAATGAAGGGTGAACATTACAAGAACTGTGTGACTCTCTGTAATGAAACAATCACCACGAAATTGGCACTATATGTGAAAGTTTTTAATCATATTAATGTTTTAACAAAGATGAGTAAGACAAACGAGGAACTTGACTTGACGATTCAGGGGACCATTGGTCTCTTCAAATATTCAGTTATTCTTTCATCAGCATCTGCTTAATGAATGCAAGAACTCCGGGAACATCAACTGTCCAAGCAACCGAGATGGGTGGATACCCTGACCAAGAATTGCTTGAGCCCCACCTATAACAAAGACAAAGTTGCAACCGAATCAAGGAAATTGGGATACAAGTAAAGAACAAGAACCGGTAGTGTACATTCTTTTTTCTTACTTTTTCAGTCCCTGGTCCATTAACGTGTGCCCAACACAGATGCCCTGCGTTTCAACCCTTACGACTCCCTTCCTGAATGTGAAGAAGTCTGGCCGAAGAAGTGCAGCCAGACAGACAGGATCATGAAGAAATATCCCTGCGTAGGATATAGCAAGTTAGGATGTACACGAAAGTACAGCTACTAGCAACATTTTTGCCTCCACAAAATAACAGCTAATAAGAATCCTCCACCAATCACAATTTCCGATCACAGTTTAATCATAAGTTTAAATTTCTAAAATTTTAAACTCTTAGCTCATGATCAAACACAAACTTTGCAGGTCAATACATACCAACCCAAGAGCGCACTCGATGGTATCAAGCACCAAACACAAGGTCCAAAATCACCATGGAAATGACCAAATCTACTAGTTCTTACTCTAGCAATTGTTAGTTAGGAGTTAGGACAGAGTTAGCATTTGGCCACGGCACCATGACCACCTCATGGTTCTATTGCAATCTTACTTTAGTATAACATCGGGTTTTTTCCTTATATATGCATATGAAACTCTTCTTAAATTCAAAAAATTAATCTTCAATTCTTAAACCATTTGCACCCTCCATGCATAGGAGTGCCTAGTATTAATGAGTAATTTGTGGTGAAAAATCTCTATTGCCATACTCAAATGAGAACAGAGTGGAAATAAATGGGAAACCTGTACACTATGAAATGGAGATTTTTCATGGATAATTTCAAACTATAAAATTTTGTTTAGAATTACCATAGACACCATCAGATTTAACATGCCAATCTCTGTAAAATTTGCAAATATTAGAAATAAATGGTGCATGCTTCCCCTTTGACATCTTCAATTCGTGGAGATCTACATCTGAAACAAAAACAGGATTCATAAGAATTTGTTCTAATGGAAAAGAAAAGGACAGAAGTAGGCAACTGAGAACACAGGGAGTAAATTCTCAACAAAAAAAAGAACCACAGGTAGTACAAAAGGAACCTGTTAGTTTGACTTGGGTCGTGATGTTTATTCCAACCACAACTATATCAGCCCCACAAGTAAATACAACGTCAGCTGCTTCAGGGTCGCCATAGATCTGGAAACATGTGTTCTTATTAATTCGAAGAGAATCCTTTTGATTCGTAATAAAACTATATTTCATTTAAAATTACATTATGTAAGGATGGAAATTGGTATGTCAAACCAACTTACTGAAACAAACATGAACCAGTTCGTATGGTTTGTCATGGTTTGAAAAAAAAATTAATACAACCAAAAGTCAGTTTGATTTTGCTACAAGGGTCATTATTTAAACAGATTTCTAATCTATATTGTAATTTGTAGAGACTAGTAATGGTGGATTAATATCCAATTTCGAGGTGTGAATCTGTCCTATGTTGAACGTTTCTTTACTCACATCATAGTTACTCTTTTCCTTCTATTCTAAATGTATGATATGGCATGCTAATTTTCATTTCAGTGTCTGCTATCTGTGAAGCTTTTTTCTCTGCAACTAGTTTCATATGCCACTGCCACTAAAACTAAGAAACCAATGAAGTAAGCTATAAAAAATTCGACAGTTTTTCTCTGTTTGGTACGAAAACTAAATGATATGGTTCAGCAAAAGGTAACTAATGAAATCATGTATTTTTCAATGTTAATAGAGGTAGGATAAAAATGTTGACACCATAAACTTCCTGAGTAACAAGCGGGGTGGTTATTAAAAATCAAAATGTAGTCGAAAGAGTTATATAGTGTGGTACCTAGTGTTTCTGAGAAAAACTATAAAAGGCAAGGCAATAAAAAATGGAGCAAAGACATGCTGTGTGAATATGAGGAAAGAAGAGAAGGCAATGGTAAAAAGTAAATGGAGTGTGAAATACATTAGCTTCAGCAGCAGGATTGACATTTCCAGAAGCGAAAAAAGCACCTCCAAGTATGACAATCCTTTTGACGTTGGAGGCAAAGGTTGAGTCTCTCTTAATGGCCTGGGAGGCATGAGATAGGAATTGCATTATATACATATATAGATATAGGTGTTACAGAGAGGAGAGGGTAATTAAGATTGTTGTTATTTAGTTACCAACCAAGGCTAAGTTAGTAAGAGGACCCAGTGCAAGAACAGAGACGTCACCGGGGAATTGGTTAACCATTTGGACTAGGAATTCTGCAGCGGTTTGGTGAATCTTGTTAGCATTGGGAGGGGGTAAGAAGGTGTTGCCGAGGCCGTCGGAGCCATGAATGAAGTCGGCAACACGAGGCCTGCCACCCTTGAGAGGGTGGTCGGTGCCCTGAGCCACAGGAACGGAAGGGCGGCCAGCAATCTCGCACTATCCTTTTTGCAAAACGAATATTTAAGGAAATTAAATATAATGAATGAATGAATAAGATATTAAGACAAAATAATAACAAAAAAAGACGGACCAAGAGCAAAGCATTGCGAGTGGCAGCGTCGGTGTGAAGATTACCGAAGATGGTGGTGAGGCCGAGAAGGTCAAGTTCCGGTGACTCTAACGCCATCAGAATGGTCATGCTGTCGTCTTTTCGTCCGTCCGGGAACAGATATTTATTTATTTATCTATTTCTACAGAAACAAGAGAAGAAGAAAAGAATTGTGAGTGACGAAACATAAGATAACATACCTATTCCGGGATCTGTGTCGATGATGAGTTTGCACTTTTTACTGAACTTGTCTTGCTCTCCGTTACTCTCCTCCTCCGCCGCCATATGTATGGACAACCAACAACAACAACAATAGGGAAGATCGGATCTGTTTATGATGTCTGTCGATCTGTTTTGTGCCTTCTCTTCTCTTCTGCTCTGTTCCTTATCAGTATAATAATATAAATAAATAATAAATAACGTGTGTGTTTGAATCACGATGCGTGATTGAATCTGCGAACCCAAACCAAACCTCGACTGACCTAAAAACAAAAAAGTAAAGGAAAGAAAAGAAAAAAGTAAAGGTTCAGGGTTGGTTGTTATCCATGACATGATATGAGATGACGATCTGGTTGGTTGGTTGGCAATGGCATCTTTCTTCCACGACCCTAATAATTATCAACAATACACGTGCTTCTTTTTATTTTTATTTCTATCATGTGATGTGGCCCTCGTCTATTGGATAGGATTGGCTGTCCAACGTTACGTTCACGCCATATTTCCTGTAGTTGTTTCTTATATTCATAGGTAGGTTATGCTAATATTAGGTATAGGTAGTGTTGCCCACGACACTCTTAAAACACTTTTTTTCTTATTCCACCGTAACTCTCATAAGCTGTGGTTCCACTTTTCTTCACCATTTATTGTCATACTCAGATCAAATAAGGAAACGTATGATCCAGGCAGACAGACACGGACACGGCCGGACAGATGGATCACACCCAATCCAACCCAGACCAATCCCACAACCCTCTCTTCCTCTTCTCATCTACATATACATATATACAACTCACATTACCTACCAAGACATTAGGCATGCATCCTTCCCTTCTTCTGCGGTTCACAGAAACATTCTTCTGCTGTAATAATGCAATGTAACAAAACAAAGAAACAGATTGCGCTTTTCATCAATCAGCAAGCAAGCTATTCAGATCAGAATGTGCTTCCCTGCACTCATTCAAGTAAGGGTGCTTCATTGCTTTCTCTTTCTGAACTTGTAGGTTCATCAGGTCTCAGATAGCAAGCATGCCACAACGCAATCACCTGCATATCATGCATGGGGTCGCGAATTCATTGACATAAAGCAAATTATAATTGTCACAAACGATCAACACCAAATACACACACATCCGTACCATCGACACCGATGCACATATTATACTGAACCCCTTGCAATCAAATGGCGCACTGCTTGATATGAAAATAGCTGACACAAACTCACAGTCAAATTTCAGGAAGAAGAAAAAACTGAAACAGTAAAAGCTGATTTGCAGTTTAATGTATGGTCAAGCTTACATGTGAGAGGGCTCATTGCTAAAGGTGAAAGAAAGCTAGCAACAGCTTGAACACCTGCAACAAACCCTTGTGCTTTTCCCTGCATCACAGATCATCAATCACGTCAACTACAACCAATGGAGAAACATAAATTGTAACATTTGCACATCTTGAGATTGTCTCTATTCTCTCCCGGAATCAGTCTTACATTTTCCTCATTTCAAGACTGGAAGAATATATTAAGTAGAGTAACGATGCACCATAACAAATTTCTGGAAGTTACAAAATCGTTAGTAGATCATCTTTTGAATCAGGACTCGGCTCAGTGTTATTTGTGTTGAAAGCATGTTGTTGAACAAGTATAAGAACTTTTAAGCAACCAACATTAAACAAACGTATGTATTTATAAAATAAATATTACTTTATTGCAGGGTGATAACAAAGTGCAAGGACCTCACCAGAACTAAAATGAGACCAAAAATCATTCCAACTCCTCTCTACGTGCCTATTGTGTGTCCATGTATACACAAATGATTGGTAATGTGTATGCTTGATAACTTGTGTGGATTTAGCAATGATATTTTGGTTCTCATTAGAAATGTTTGCGACTCATGTGTCCTCGTATGAAAACGAGAGAAACATGACAGGAAAAACTAATTCAACCAAATTTTGTGAATACAACTAAAGTAGCTTCTTATGACCAACTCCACAAGCAAAACAAAAAAAAAGTTTCGATGGGTAGTATTCTACACATCTATGCCAAGGAAAATGGAAAAAACTAACCTGGTTCTCTGAGACGGTAGCTTTAGAGATTATAGCGTAGGTCTGTTCAAGAATCATAAAAACTGCTAATATACCACAAATAAAAGCTACCTCAAACAAATACACAATCATCAAACTTACTACCATATGGCAATGGTCAACCTGGTAGTACTTACAGCTGGTTTCACAAGGATATAGATGACCCCAAATGATGCACTGAGGTAAGGCACCTGAATAAGTAGTGAATGATTAGTTTGAAATAGCACTTACATTATCAGAAAAACTGATTCCAACAATTTTTAATCCTCAAGAGTAGTAACATAATTAACAGTGGTAAAGTATTATCACAGATGATTAAAATAGGCAAGCTGTTTCTTTCAAAATCAAAACAGAAACTATGAGTATTTCATAAGCATGTGATTTAGAAGTAACTCCGTAGGAGAGGGATGTACATACCCATGTTGCCCATGCCAAACCATATAGCAAAGCCTAGAAATACAAGCATCACATCGTAAGCAAATAAAAGTATATATATTCTAGAAAAGACATATATGTTGAAATTCACTCACATAAATAATAGATGCAATAATTGCAATACATAACACCCCCTTCTCGCCTAAAATACCATTGACGATTGGAAGTGCCAAAATCTGGAAGATAGCAGCAGTTGAGAACTTATGAGATGGTTATTAAAATTAAAGTTGCATGAGTAGTAAGCTAACAATGATCTATCATATGGATGAATATAAAAGAATTGTATATAAAAAATTGTAATGTTTCATCACACAGAAAATGTGTAGTCCTATTCAGCATGCATAAGAGGTTATACCTGAGAGAAGATTGAACCAACTCCAACCACCATCAGAATTTCTGAAAATTGATTTTTATCAAATCCAAAAGCTGCTTTTAGATAGTACTGCCGAAAATAACACACATTATTAGAGATCTTAAATTTTGAACTAATCAGATAAACGAATTTTCCAATTTTCATATTTTACAAAATAAATAATTCAAAATAACAACAAAAGATAAAGTTCATAAGCTCCAACCAAGAAGGTTTATGAAGTAAAAAAATATATAAAACATTAATAACCCCTTTGAGTCGGCTAGAATGGTTTCAAATCATACTTGGTTAGTTTTACCTTGTATGCAAGTCATATCACCTCATATTTTTCACTCATCACTCTTTTACTAGTGACTACTTGTTAGTTGTTATGCACGGTAATTTGCAGTATGGTTTAAAATCATATTAGCAGTCCTACCTCATTAATAACACATTGAAGAATAACATACCAGCAAAACGCTGCTGATTCCTGACATTCCGAGCTCATAGAAGAAGGAAATGATGGAGATGCGCTTCAGAATCCCGCTGAAAAATATTGCACAGGTGATGGTTAAAGAATAATTGAGAAACTGAAAGCTTATCATAATATCAAGCATGCATGCAGAAACCATAAATGAATAAAAAATAGAAACAACGCAGCATTTTGAGCTTAACCATTTCCCTCAGATATTTCATTTCCATCCTAATTTAAATTCCTCAAGAAGAAATTGAAAAGATGATCAAACTGAACTGTGGGAATTTCTTCAAATAAGGCATGGAAACAGTTTGTGTCTATCAAAAGGTCATTGCTAAATCAAGATATACCTGCTTGTAACCACAGCAATGGTATCCCTTGCGGAGTCCCACCGCTGCCTAAGGGCCCGAAGGACCACACTCAAACATGGTGCGGGCTGATCAGTAGTTGGAGTCCTTTTAACTCTTTCTACTAGAAACAGCTTGAGGTAAATTGTGGAACAAACCAACAGAAATATTGAAACCTGAACATGCAGGTTTTCTAGTAAGGTAATCAAGAGGCAGTAACTATTTGATTAACTAAGGATATGGAAGAACAGTAGAATCGTGCCTTAAAAATGTAATACTCTGGAAGAAAGCGAGCCAGCACATTGCCCAGCACATGAGAAGCAGAGAAAAGCCCAGTAATACATCCAAATGCTCCAGCCCTTCTACTGCTCTCCACCACATCTGCCTACAAAATTATCAACAATGTGATACATTAACCATATTGTTTTAAAATAATGTTAAAATTAAAAAATTCTTCAACTTCCAGCACTTACAAGGTTTAATACCTAGGACAACATACATCATTGCAGCCGAAGCTAAGATCAACCAGTATCTTATTCTAAAGCTTCTATTTTGAACTTGTTACCAATTTCTCAAATTTAGGAGAAAACATCCAGATAAAATCATATCAAATTAGTCTTACATTATTGGGTTCTAGAATAGTACTTTTGTCAAACAATGTGCATGAGGCGTCTAGGACTGTGTCAGAGATTTCTCGTTCATTGATCGAATATGGTGTTCATTTTTTTTATTTCAATCTACACCAATATGATTATATGAATCACATTAAAAGTCGGAAACATGGACTTCAGGAACTTTTTAGAATTTAATTTATGGTTTCTGCGTGCATGTCATGTTTTAGTATATTTCGATGCACTTTCTCCCTAGTTTCGTTTAACTTTTACCAGCAAGTAATTTGGTATCTTGTTCTTATAAATTCATCTTCTTATTTCAAAAGTACTAATGCCTTCAAATCAGCATCTTGCCTTGCATAGGTCAGGTATCTCTACCATGTCATTGCATAGCTTGATGCTAAATACATCTTTCAAGAAGGTATCAGACCCATCTTTTTTCTTATTGTCGAGATCATATCTTCAAGTTGGTACCTTGCCTTGTATAATTGTACTGGCCAGGCATCTCTACATGTTATACAACAGAGGCTGAATTGAAGGTTTCGACATCTTTTAGGAAGGTATGAGACCTATGTTTTTTCTTATTCTCGAGATTATAAATTTGACAACCATATAAAAGGGAAAGAACTTCATTTGATTATATTATTTTTGGTCCTATTCTGGCTCATGATCAAGGGAAAGCTTGTATTGTATCCCTTCACTTGGCTTTGTGTGGGGGCATAATGTACATACATGCATCTAAAATCGAAGATAGAGAAATCTTACCGCATAAGCAATGGAAATAAAAAATATGCTCCCTTGACTGATGATGTAAGATATAGTGCGAAGAACAAAGTACACGTAAACAGAGACCCTCGACTCATCCCACGCAAGGACAGCTGCAGAAACCAAATGCAGCAATACTTGATTATGGAGGTTTAAATAATATGGCATATCGTGCAACTCTACTAATAAAACTACTAACATAAATCACGAGTTCACGAGAGGAGCCATAAAAGGAGCTTGAAGAAAGCAGGTTGCAGAAAGAAGAAGAAAAGAACGCAGACGTACCAAATGGAACTATTGAAGTGGAAATAGTTATAAGAAGCAACAGTTTCCGTCCATACTCATCTGAAAGCTGGCCTAAGATTGGGAGCATTATCATTTTGAAGATGCCCACAACCTATACAAGTGGATGGAGTCATGGGTAGATTAAAGACAGAGATATTAGTATTGAACATCAAAGCAAAACATTCAGAAAAATTAAAAAAGAGCTGAAACATTCGGAACCATCAGATATTACCATGGGACACCAAGTTGTGTGGGTACCAAAAATAGTATTAAGTTTCAATTTGTTTGTTGTTGTTGAGATTATGAATTTTGCATAGTAAGATAAGTCGGGTGGATTTTTGTTATTTAAAAACACTGGAAGTTGGAAGATAACAAATAATCAGCGGAAAACTAAAAAGAAAAGAGCGAAGGAACTTTGTTAATTTCTTGTAGATGTAAAACACTAGGATTAGAATAATATAAGGAAAGTGGAGCGGAAGGAGTGGTAGGTTTGCTTGGGTAACAGAAAGTCAACACAAGAGGAAGCAAGAAAACGATCCAGCTGCTGATCGAGCTCTTGCAGAAAGGCTTGTTAAAAGTAGTAAGAAAAAGAGGTGCAGTGGTGGGTACTGACGGTCTGTTGGAGACCGGTGAGATAGATGGCCTCGGGACAGGAGTGTTGGCCGGGGCAGAGGGCGTTGGTGGTGACGTCGACGAGCACGGACACGGTCATCTCCTCGGCGATCCAGTGGATGCACAAGGCCACCAGCAGGTGCACCAGAGGCACCAGATCTCGGAAGGATGCCCTCATTACGCTGTCGCCACCTGATTTATGAAATATATCTATGTTTCTCCTACCCTACCTGAAGGAAGCATCAAGCATGGACTAAGGAGTTAGTAGTAGGACACTCACTCCAATACATACATGTACATGGGATGGATGATGAATTGATGATAGATTACTTTCTATTATGGAAAATGTTTCCTTTTATGAACGCGCGTCCGTTTATCACGGTCCATTATGGAAAATATACTACTGTACTGTTGGCTATTTATCTAACGAATGAAATGAAAACTGCGGGAAGATCCATACAAATGACTTCTGTCCTGGCGGACCACATGGATACGTATTGTTCAATTTAATATTGATAAGATAAGAGTGAAAAGTGCAGTTATGTGCTTGCGATGAGATGAAGTGCGCCAACTCGTGCCTTGCGACCTACAGACCTGTGGAGGAGGAACGCTCCAACGTGCAATGCTTCATGCCACACCCAACAACTACTCGCAATGCTCATCTAAATCAAACAATAAACAATCAAAACAGACAGACGTCACTCCCTTTGCTTTGTGTCATCGTTTCTCCAATTAATTACACAACCACCTCTCCAAAAATTTCATCATGTCTACCTGCACCATACCTTCCGTTGCGTGCTTCTTCTGAAACTCCAACAATTTCATGGTGTCCCACCTGCCTAATTACAAAGAAAACCCTGTCTTATAAAGCCCAAAAGTTACACATGTTCAATATAACACTTGTAAGTTAATACACAACAAAATATTGCTTTGCAAAATTTGGACCTTGTGCTGCAAGTTTAACACAAAATCACATCCCTAACTTCCCAATATCATATTGCCATAAACAACAAAGTACGTCTCCGTAATTAACACAAAGGGCCAGGAAACAGACCTTCACTGTAAACATATCGGACATATTACATGATTTACTTCGACTACTTCACTGTAAAGGAGACACCTTTTAGGAAAGAGGATGTCACCAAAAAACATATTAGGAGAACACTAACGACTAAAAAAGAACCCCTTGAGTCTTAATCCGTATGACCAGCCGCAACTCCATCAATTTCTTCCGTGTCTAGCTCTTGCTCGACTGCTCTCACCTGTTTTTACATGCAAAACATTAACTACTTAAAAATTTACTGCAATAATTATTATATTCAATGCAAAGACAGAAGAAACAAGAAACAATAAGGAAACAGACCCAACAGATTGTCAATACTCTAATTCCTCCAATCTTAGGTAACAAATTGAGGGCGTGTACAAGGACTCAAAATGGAATCTAAAAAGTCCAGCACCGTCTAATCAAGTAACAATAGGACAGCAAACCACGACTTCAGAAAAATAGAGGTCAACCAGAAGAAGTAGAGAGCACTATTGTCACAATCTACCACATTATTGTTGTAAGCTCCAAAGTAATCTACAGTGCAGAAGCCTCTTGTCTCGAAAAACAAATGGCATTTTCCTCAACCAGCTGCCAATATTAGGGGTGAGCTTCGGTCCGGACCGGACCGGACCGAAACCCGAATTTTCGGGAAGTCCGGACAGAAGACCGGACCGAATAGGTTCGGTCCAAAACCCAGATTTTCCCCTTAAATTTTCGGTCCGGTTCAGACCGAAGACCGAATTTCCAAAATTTTGTGGACCGAAATACTCGGTTCGGTCCGGGTGCCCGGTCCGGACCGAAATACTCGGTTCGGTCCGGGTGCCCAATATATACTAGGTACCTACTTTCAGTGTTAGATTCCTGATTAAAACTGCAAGATGATGGTCTGCATTATGTGTTAACTCTTAAAGAACCACTCTGACAGATGAGAATTGTAGGATTTCGTGTCCCTATGTATGTATATATTTTAAAAAAATTAATACAACATACAAGATCGATTTTCATATTTTCAACAATTTCTATGTACATTACTTGTATTTATTCTAATAACATGCAACCCTTCATTTTTGAAGATCCGGAGTCACGTTACCCGTTGAATCGTTCACGGATTTGTCTCCGAGTGTTCACCAAACTCTAAACAAGATTATAGATAAAAGAGCTAGCCAATCAATCTCTAATAAGGCTTAGAATCTAGCTAATAACTTCTCTATTGAGCTCCTGAGATTTCTATCTCCTAAATTCAAAATTACTAAGAGAATTTCGTGGTGACTAAAAGAGAGATTAATGAGAAATAATTTTTGCATTAGTTGTTAAACAATTAGTATATGTGTCCTTTTATAGTCTCCCAAAACATCTCTATCAACAGCTATTTTTAGCCATGATCCCTTGTTTATTCTCTCCTAAATTAATCTCTAATTTCCACATAATCACCCACAAAAAATATTTTAATTAAATCTGGAATTAATCCACCCATGATCTAATTAATCTCTTAATAATTCAGGCAGAATCGTTCTTGTTCGGTAGATCGAGTATTATTCGGTCAACCGAATCATTCAGTTATAACACGTGTTCGGTGCACCGTGAGCTAGACGGTCGACTGAATCCGTATGAGAAAAATTCTCTTAAAGAATTCGGACAAACCACGTCTTTTACTAGGTCTACCGTTGACCCACCAGAATCGCTAGTGGGACATAGTAATCGGATGACCGTGTCACCTTCGGTTTACCGAAAATACTATTTTTTGGTTGACCGTGCATACTCGGTTAACCGAACCCGATTGTCCAGGCACTCCAGACAATTTCGGTCAACCAATTGCGCTTACCCGTTTTCTATTCGGTTAACCGATCTGAAGATACCCCGGTCGACCGAACCATGAACGGTTCACCGTGTTTAACCCCGATTTTGCATTTGTCAAATTTTGGATTTATTTCCAATAAAATTTGATCTTTTGGGGTTTTTAGCAAATTCACATCTTATGTAATATATTATCATATGTAATATTAAATTATTACACCACATAATATATATATATACCTCATATGAATTTATTATGATTATAATTATGTCAATTCTCATGACATATTGATTTTATTCATTCATCAAATGTGTCATATTTTCACATGAAATCCGACACATCATATGAACTTAAAATCAAACCTCTTGTTTCTCAATTTTGTGGTGTGACTTATAGGATGATCTAAGCCAAATTGGCAACGATATTAAACACTTAATATCTCAAACTATAAACGGTATTTATTTACACATTATAGTTACCCAATTAGCATAGATGTTTTTGTTCCACCCGAACCAAAACACGATCCATTTAGTGATGTAAGTACACCACTTGTGTCCGTCCATTGACTCATGATATTAAGAATATATACAAAGTAGAAATGTGTAATCTTTGTATTATATTCATTTCTTGATCTTTCTAAGCTAATTATAACTATGTAACTTAACCCAAGTTACATTTGGCACATTATAATTTTGCTTTATAAAGGGACCTACTAATATCATCACTCAATTAAAAGGGACAATGATAATCGTTTGACTAGTTATCTTTTGCAGCACAAGTCATGGTCAACTAACTATTGCATTTATCACTATACTCATTGATAGCTTTTGACAATAATCAAATTAAGTATTTCTTGAATGAAAAGATATAAATCTCATATCTTAGGATCCAAGACACAGTAAAAACATTAATGACACGAAACACGATTCCATAATGTTTTACTTGTTAGGTCTATTCAATATATAAAAGTAAGGAAAAAATTTCAAAATAATAAGGTAAAAAGAAAAAATTGGAAAAATATGCACGTGAGAAACTTAATTGACAAAATATGCAATTTGAAAACGGCATCTGTGGTGCCGTTTTCATTAAGTAAAAACGACATTGTAGATGTCGTTTTTACCCTTAATGAAAACGGTATCACTGATGCCGTTTTCACTTGGGTAAATTTTTTCTTGGTTTCGAGATGTCGTTTTCATCTAAGACATGTTGGTTCGCAACGGGTAGGATTATTGTATTATTGTGGTAACAGGTTGGATTACAACGACTTTTATGCAAGTAATTTTTGATTAAAAAAATTTCAGATCAAACAATTTGAAGATCTAAAAAAATTTCTGCCCCCTTACAACCCCTGCCACCTCACCGGCGAAGTGGAACGCCGCTCGCTCACCGGTGAGCAAGACCCCCGACCGACCCGTTGCGAACCAAAATGTCTTAGATGAAAATAAAATCTCGAAACCAAGAAAAAATTTACCCAAGTGAAAACGACATCAGTGATACCGTTTTTATTAAGGGTAAAAACGGCATCTACAGTGTCGTTTTTACTTAATGAAAACGGCACCACAGGTGCCGTTTTCAAAGTGCATACTTTGCCAATTAAGTTTCTCACGTGCATATTTTTCCAATTTTTTTCTTTTTACCTTATTATTTTGAAAAAAAATCCTAAAAATAATCTTTTCTTTTTTTATATACTCGTGTCGTCAATTATTTGTAGAGCTACAACAATCAATGGACAACACGACAATCTTATCGGTAATTAATGTTCCATGTTAATTACCATGATTGTGAATAACTTTTGATTTATGTAAACTATTATGTTTTAGAGCTCTACGGTTAAGGATCAAGCGTCTTTTACTTAACACTTCCAAAAAACGAATATCATAATCAATGAACAAAATATTTGCACATTCAATTCATAATAATTGACATATAAAAGTAAATTTTTAGAACACATTCATTTCAAGAATATCATCACATAATTGAGAATTTCTAAGGTAGAGCATGCAAGATGGCAAAAATGGAACCCAGATGTAATCACCTCGGGTATGTAGTGCATGAGCATGTTCTCAATGCCCGACTTCAAGGTTACAGAAGAGCTGGGGCAACCACTGCAAGCTCCTTGCATCCTCAGCTTCACTACTCCAGTTTCACTGTAATAATAAAAAATTGATTTAATACATGATAAATTATGTATAGAAGGTTAAGAGAACGAGAAGCATACGGATGATATCCTCTGTATTCAATATCTCCACCATCATCTTGCACGGATGGGCGAATACGAGTCTCAAGCAATTCTTTGATCATTGCAACAATCTCAGAGTCATCCTATTGCACAAGTCAAGCAAGTATGATAAACATGAAAACACAAACTAGTAGTTTTGAGTTTTGAGTGAGTGGAGGAGTGGAAGGGAAGGATGTACGTCTTGAATGGCGGTGTCCATGGAAGCGGTGGAAGCTTTGGAGTCGAGAAAGAGGGGATTACCAGAAGAGTAGAAATCCATGATGGCGGCGAAGATCTCAGGTTTGAGGAAATCCCAGGACGAGTGGTCAGACTTGGTGACGGTGACGAAGTCAGAGCCGAAGAAGACCCTTGTGACGCCGTCGATGGAGAAGAGGGCTTTTGCGAGAGGAGAGGACATGGCGGTGCGGGAATTGGGGAAGTCGGAACTCCCAACCTCCATCACGGGTTTCCCTGGATAGAACATGAGAGACTGAGGATTGGGGGTGGAATGAGTCTGGATGAACATCCATCTTCGACTCTGATGTTGATGTTGATGATGATGCATCTTCCATGCCCATGGCCGATATTCAGGTGGGTGATTGCGGCGACACGTGGTCATGATTGACATTGACATCATCGCCCGACGACGATGGTGGTGGTGAGATGGTGATGAAGCTCCTCGGGTAAATCGATTAGCAGCAGCAGCTGCATTAGAGAGCCTCGTCCAACCTCTCCTCATCATAATCATAATCAACCGATTCAACCCAACCGATCCATCAACCTGCCAACAGGATGGGGATGGGAATGGGAATGGAATTGGTAAGAAGGGAGGATACGTTACGGTAACCTCACAATATGTGTGTGGGCTACTGGATTGGGCTTCCAACAGAAGGCCCAACCCATTTTTGTCTATTTTCCACCATATATGTTACGCTGTTATCTAATCAAATCTATATGGAATTGATCAACCAGCTATACCTCCTCTCCTCTACCGTGTTGAAGGCGCACCACCATTCTTCTCAACGACCAGATCCCACCCAATACATAAAAATGGGAGGAATTTCCTGCGGCGGATCGACTCATGATCATAATAACAACCTTACATATCAATAATAATAAATTAAACCTCAAGCCTCCTGTCGTGCCGACCACAGTCCATCGTACTTGTCAAATTTTTTGATTTGACAAGCGACTCGAATAACCAGACCGCTCTATCGCCTTACTTGAAATGGGCTTCCTCTCACCCCCTCTCCCTATTGGTCGAGCCTACAAAAACATCCAAAGTCCCCTGGCACACCCCCTGTCCCCTCCCCCCCAGGGAGCGAGCAGGAGGGCGAGAAAGAGCAGAAGCAGCTGCCATCGAAAAGATAACATAAAACACCTAGTCCAAAACCCACCAATACCTGACACTCCAAGATACTATAAAACCATCGGGACTTTGTCTTGGTCAAAAACATTCCAACGTTCCAGATAGGCAAGAGAAGTCTGAGCTCATCACCAACAGCATCCGAAGCTGATTTCGGGAAATGACTCCTCGATAGGTAAATGGATTGCTCATTTGGGAGCCCAGGTGCTACACTACAGTAGGCCGACTCTCTTCCTTCCTGCCTGCTGTCTTGGTGAAGACTGTGGTAGTGGTAATGAACGATGACAATCTTCGATCGTCCGACACTGACCGTCATCGTAGCTCGTTCTTCGGCGGCAGGGGATACGAACATGGAACGATGCGGAGAAGCTTACTGCTCTATTGGCATATAACCCCTTATGACTCAAATCACTTGATTCCGGTCAACTTTCAAATTAACACTTAATTCTCCTGAATTTTAATCGATAGATTCCACGTCTTAACTGTTAATTTTAAATTTTTTTCGTATTGTTTGCTTACAATACTCATAAATCTAACCTAATATACACATAGTTCAAAGGAATAACATGTAATTTACCTTTCTTCACCTGTTGTCGAAACAATATACCAAGATCCAATTACATATGCACGTCTAGTCCGCAATAATGCTCAAGCCACCAAGTAGTAATACATGGTGTGACCGTCATAAACCTTATAGCCGATTCCCAGCATCAATCAACTTCTCACTAATAATATATTATAAAAAAACGCAAAAGACAATTATCACTTATCAAACCTTCACGATTGAGTTCGCGTAAAAATAAAAATAAAAACTCATCTGAAAATACATCAAGCGAGCGTAAAAGTCTACTTAAATTACAGCATCTCTTGGGGTTACACCTTCTATGTTACTGCAGCTTGCAAACTGAGGAAACAGGATGACGTTCAAATTTTGCGGTAAAACTGATCACCAACTGCTCTGACCCAACGAGTTGTATATGTTTTGGTACAATATTATCCCGAAACACATCAAGCGATGACACTTTCTGATCTCTAACCAGCATGTTCAACGTATGTCTTGTGGAATGAACGGAATGTGCAACTCCAGCCAAGCCAAGCAGACTAATCCCTGCAAATACAGAACAAACAGATGAACAAGTGTTCACACGGGGTGAGTAACCGGTCCGACCCGGACCAAACCGGAACCTATTTTTTTACCTTAAAATTTAAAAATAAAAATAAAACCGGGACCGGACCAGAACCAGATTGGCTCCGGACCCCGGACCGGACCGGTTGGGTCCGGTCCGGACCTATCCTTTCTCACCCCTACGGCTACTTGTAGGTAAACTTCTTAAGAAGACACTTCCTCTGCAAAGCTAAGTCCATGATTGCCTCTAGGTTTTCCGGGTCAATTCAACCCATACAATTTCCTCTTACCAGAAGATTAGTTACAGGATTGGCAAGTTGTATTGTAAATACAAGCCAGGAGCGTAAACAAACAATTTGATACAATAGGAATCATGTATTATGTGGAACTCATAAATAAATAAGTTATACATTGAGCAGAAATCCAAAAACATCTTCCAAAGACTCCATAGTCATCCTAATCTCTCAGAAGATAACACGTACTGGCAAATGGGTGAGAATTTTTGTGATAAACACAATACGTAACTGACTGCCAATACATTACAAGTGATTGAGCCTTGACAGTGTTACCTACAGACTGACACAATTCCAGCTCCTCTTGGGTATTCAAATCAGTTAGTAATTCACCTTTTATAGGCTGACCCTTGGGATGAGACAATTCACCTTTTATATGATCACAATGACAAAAATTAATGTTTTCTTAGTAATTTCTCTTGAAGTTGAGGTTTACTTTCAGTCGTCCACATTTTGGAATATGAAGTGAAACTACTACTAGGTTGAAGCAGTTAGGTATGGAGTTCACTGTGTGGGTGTTCAAGCATGTATGGACTTGGTTACCTTTTATAAGTCAAAAAAACCAAACTGTGTTGATTACTTTGTATGTATTTGGCATGTAAAAAAAAAAGCAAACATGTAAGCAATAAAAAGAATCACACGGTTAAGTCATTTGAATCCAGTCTTTAAGGGGCTTATAAGGCTGGTCCACCAAGCCATATATGTACAGGTGTTGTGATGTTTCAGTTATGTATTGGAGAGCAGAAGAACTCGGAAATAAGAAAGACGGAAGACATGAAATTAGAAGGGGAAAATTACAACAGTTGTTTACAACTTGTCCTTTTACCCCCAACTTAGTAGTAAGGATTTGTACGGTTTTTTGCTTTAGTAATATAGTTACTTTTACCGATAAAAAAATTAAGTAAGCTATTGCTTAGAAATGCTACTGATAGCTTTTGCTCCAAACTGGCACAGAAGTGGAATATGAATATTACTTTGTTTGCAAATGTCAGTATGAATTTGTTCTATTTTACAAAAGAATATTTCAGTAGTTTCCCTTGTGATCTATTTTAAGTTGCAACTCTCTAACATCTGAAGTAGATCTAGTCTGCTAACAAATTGGATCTAAATAACTTATTACTATTTCTTTTGTAGAACTTTTGCAGAGATCTGGCACACTTGATATCTTTTCTCTTCAGAAGTTTCAGTTCCTTGAATCTTTTATGTTGTATTTTCTTCGTGGGCTGCATAAGACCAGCTAAAGCTTATAGGCCCTGTTATTCTGAGTGGGATATTAAAATCTCTAGCAAAGGGAATAATGAGTCAGTCAGTCAGTCAGTCAGATACTAGTTTATTTACTGGAGGGACATGCATTAGTTGTTAAGCTTCTTCGTTATTCTTGGCTTTTTGTTTAGTGGTTGCCTTGGCTAATCATTGTGGATGCTACAGAAATTATATCTAGGGATGTCAAATTTTCATGTATCATAACAAGGCACTGGTCTGCTTGCAGTCCAGCCGCCTCAACTCTTAGAGTATGTACACTTGGCATAGATCTTTTGTTATTTCTTTAGGAATGTACCCTATTATCAAACGTATAGGTAGTGATTGACCAAGTTGTCTACATGCTGACACAAGCTCAGCTCCTCTTGGGTATTTTCTGGGTTGGTTTCAGAATTTCAATCACAAATATTCTAAATAATTTGAAGATGACCCTCCTAATTAATTGGCGCAGAACATTCTTCTATCAAGACAATCTAGGTTTCCAACTATTGGCAATCTAAAAGATGAAATACAGCACTTACATACACTAATTATTTTGTATCCACAAACTCATATCCTACTAAATATTAAGCAGAAATCAGCTACAAGAGGGACTAGAATCAGTAAGTTATGAGTGAGGATTATTCAGTTAGAATAGTTCGGAGACTAATGTAGGCTACTAGGGTTTAATCAGCAGACAGAAAACAAAAGATAAATATATAAACTGAAACTATTAAGTATCAAACAAAGATCTTACCAGTATTTGATCAAGCCATCCCATCCACATGTAGCAACTTTACTTTGTTCTAGCGGATGCCACTCACAACCAATGCAAACGCCTTCATGACATTTGAGTGTTCTGAAAACCTTGCAGCTCTTCCAGTCCCAAAACCAGCACTTTCCCTCTCCATCTCCAGACATGACAAACCTCCCGTCCGGTGAGAAATTGACTTGGCAAGCGTAACCTGCGACTATATGACCCGCAAACCTTTTCTTCTTGTTCAGCTGAAACCTCTCCTTAGTGCTATAGATAAGTATCTGATTGTCGAGGCTCTGTGCGGCCAACCAATTAGAATTAGGGTGTACAGAAATCGACGGCATGGAATGCATGTGAGGCTCGCTAATGTACTTAATAACGACCGGAATTCCAAACTCCCAGACTCGAAGAGACTTGTCATCACTGGAAGTGACAAACCTGCGGTTGTTATCCACGAAAGTGATGGTATTGACGGCACCTAGATGCTGATCGTACTCTTGGGTGATGGTGCCGGAATTCATATCCCACTGGACAATCTTCTTGTCACTCATCCCAGCAAGAAGGATGTTCTGCTTGTCGTCGTCGGGATTAAGCTTAACAACATAGGGTATCTTTCCAGTAGAGAAGGTGGAAATGACCTTGCCGGTCTCAGTATCCCAGTACTTGATATTCTTGTCGTAGCCGGCACTCAAGAACTTGGTGCCGTCGTTAGAGAAGGAGATGTCACGGACAGCCTTGGAGTGTCCCATGTAAGTCCTCATGCACTTGCCAGAGTTGAAAACGTCCCAGATCTTGACCTTGGTGTCCATGCTGGCGGAGAGGAGGAGGTGACCGTGGTTGGGGAAGAAGCGGATGGCGGAGACGCCCTTGGTGTGACCGGTCCAGGTGTGGACGAGGCGTTTGGGGATGTAGCAGTGGTCGTTGTTGGGCTTGGCGTCCTTGGGGGGAGCGATCCAGGAGCGGCCCTGGTAGTCGCGCTCCTCCTTGCCATGGAAGGTGCTCTTGTCGACGTGGTCGGAGGAGGTTCTGCCCTCGGCTGCAGCGGCGGCCTTCTTCTCCTTGTCGGCCTTCTTCTCGGCGTACTCCTCAGCGTACTTCTTCTGCTCCTCGGTGAGGTCGGCCTGGATGCCGTCCTTCTTGCCGGCCCAAGGGCTCTTCTTGTTCTTGAGAAGCCAGTCGTCGGAGGCGGGATTGGAGACGGAGGAGGAAAGGTCGTGTTGTTGATCGTTTTCCACCTCCTCCTGATGCTGTTGTTGTTGGAGTTTCCTACGTTTCTTCTGTTCCTGTTGGGGGATGTTGTAGACGGAGAGGGCGTTGTTGCGTGAGAGGAGGTCGACGTCTCCGACAAAGGAGTTGGGATCTCCGGAGGGGTCGGTGGCGTAGCCGTACTTGTGGAAGGTGTTGTACTGCTCGTCGAAGACGAAGGAGTCGACGAAGGCGTCGTCGACGAAGCCGAGCTTGTGGTTGCGCATGCCCTGGGCGAGGCCGTCCTTGGCGAAGGGGTGGGCGGGGCCCTGAAGTGGGGCCCACAGCTGCTCGTATCTTGGGTTGTACCCCACCACGTGCTGCGATGGGTCGATCGGAACGCCGGCCACACTGTTGTTGTTGTTGGTGGTGGTGAGGGCGAGGGCGGTGTCGTCCACCTTCGGAGCCGCAGACTTGGACGGAAGAGACACCATCGAATATGTAGTTTCCTCCTCTTCTTCTTCTTCTTCGTTTTCATTCTCTTCCTCGGCGTAGTCCCGGAGGAGATCCATATCTCCGATTTCCAAATCCCTAATTCCAACAAATTCAATTTCCCACCCCAACCCAAGCCCCAACTCAACAGCTTCGGGCCGCTTCAGCAACACAATCCAATGGGCCGAGGCCCACTCATCTTTATTCAGTCATAGGGTGCACTTGTAAGCCAAACATATTTGCCGACAAGCACATATTTCGTTTAAGGTTTAACGTTTCAGCTCACTCCGTTATCGTTCACGTTCAACACCATTAGATAATTTTCAAAATAAACCTCAGAAAATACAAATTTTCTTAATATTAAAAATAAAAAGTTAAAAACATAAAAAACCAAAGTCTCTCTCTCCTCTCCTCCTCCCTCTATTCCTCCTCTCCATCTGTCCCTCTTCTCCAGGCAGTGGCACCCGACCCCACGACTTCTTGATATTCCTCGCCTTCCTTCACCTTCTCTTTATGTTTCATTATTGGACTAAAAGAATGGATATGTTGCTGAAACTGCAAGTTTAGTAAGAGTGTAGACTCTGAATGGGTTCAACTCTTTGAGACAAGATGTTAGCAATGCATCTTTGGAGAAACCCAAATATGTGAATGCAATTGTGTGGCCGCAATTATAGGAATGTGGGTCATTCCTTGAAAGCATTCATGAAACAGTATACATATGCATAGTCGTAAAGCATCAACTTTGTAGATTGCAGCATAACCTGTTTAGTGTTGTTCTTAATAGACATCTCCACACAAAAAGGTTCAAGTTCAATACTTTGTTTCACTTAGTTCCTGTGGGGGTAAAATTGAAGGACTCAGGTCGTGGTTCAAACCTGAAAGGTACCATTACTGAAAGCATTATGCTACAAGGTTTGGTCACTCCATCAACAACGGATTTGTGGGGGATTGTTGGATTATTGAGTTTGGGTTAGGCCCATGAATAACTCAATCGAAGAAATCCAATGTTGAGATGAAGATGAGAACTATTGTCTCATGTGTCATGTGCTCACCTCACTTTTAGTCTCACATTGGTGAAGCTAACAAGCTGAAGGATGTTGATAAACATTCTATTCACTTGACCATTTGTAGGTGGAAAGTGAGGAGGAGAGAATTCTCCACACACATGCGTGACCTCCCATCCCGTCCGGTCTGGGGCGGGGCGTGGTATGGCGAGGCGAGGCAGCGGGGGTTTTGGGGAAAATTAAAGGTTTTAGCCTCAAGGTGATGGGTGTATTTAATTTTTAGACCTCATGTTAATTGTTTTTTGCAATTAAGTCATTGACGGTTACAAAATTAAATACATATATATTTATCACAGTCAGTTTCCTCCTGTATAGACACGTTTTATTCTCATTCTCCCTCTACGAAACCGTCCCTCTTCGGCGATTTCAGGTCTCTGAATCCAGAGTTCTCCGGCGACCGGTTCTTGCGAGGTTCTGCTCCGCTTTCGTGGTCCGTCGACTCCGGTGTGCGCCTAATCGACGGTGATATCGTTCTATCCTGGGAGATAACCGGCAGACCATCAAGCACACTGCTATGTGAGCCGATATTTTCTCTGAGGCAAGTCGTCTTCCGACGGCTCGGTCTTTGAGGTCGTCTCTGGTCACTGTTCCTTCTTTTGTTGTTTTCCTATACATGTTCTTGTATGTTGGCTTTATCTGGATCCTTACGGAATATTTATTTGACATATGTAACCCACGGTATTACATTATCATGTTTGTAATTGTATCAACATTAACATCGATTCATTGTATTCCCAACATCAACACACAAATAGAAGATGTGTTTGATCATCAACTCATCCCCATATTCTACAATGCCTAGTGGGGGTTTTGCCATCTTGTTGCTCCACAAACTTGCATGGAACAAAAGAATAGTAAGAGGAGCACCTCAACCCAGATGAGCACTTCCTTTGATTGACCACATGCGTCTGCTGAAGGACAAAATAAGACCATTTGCTCACACACTCGGGGGACTCGCTAATGAGTATGGTCTGGTGTTTGTGCTCCGGTTTGTATTTTACGAGGTTTAAATTGCGATTTGTCTAACGACGTTGGACAGAAAACGATGACGGAGTGAATCATACTAATTGTAGATGTGCATACGATCAAATATGTTCAGCTTACATGTACGCATCCGACAATAGTAAAAACTCAGATGTATATCACCAACTATGACACATACGGGTGCACCAAAGGAAGAACAAAATCGTAAAGTAAAAGGCAGATACTAGAGTATAGATCGCATTAAGATGAGAATATGCTGAAGGACGATCAAGACATCCGCAAACTGATAGATTCGCTCATTAAATTGACAGAAGAGACGTCCCATGCCATACATAATGGGATATCCCACTAGTTTAAAGAGAAAGGCATGAAGTTGGAGTCGGAGTTGCCGAATTTGGATGGCAAAGGCAGATGTGGTGGGGTTTGCATGCCAATTTGGATGGCAGATAACAGATTTGGGTTACTTTTGTGTGTGTGTGTGTTCTCCCTCAGTGGCCAATCATTCATTAGGTGACGGAATGAAATCCTATACATCTCTCATCTCTGCTTAATTCTAGGTCCTTCCTTCCCCGCATCACATTACCAAATACTCCATTCTACTTTCTTCAAATTAAAAGCTCCATATATGTTCGCCCCGGCCCCACCCATCATGATATTAATAAAGTGAATGATCAAACTATTTATGTAGAACTAATTGGACCTGAAGAATCTTAGCTTTTATTCATTAATTAATCACATCAGAGCTAGGCTGAGCCTTTCCCAAATCCCATATTATTTCTTGATAAAATAAAAAAGTAAGTGCAGTTCCAAGTATATATGATCTCTAACAGTTGGATGAAAAAAGTTGGTGTGCAAATTAACAACTTACGTACGTACCAGCCATACATTTTAATTTGTTTTTGGAAATTAAACGTTTGTTAGTTTTATTCAGTTGTTTCTAAGTATATATAGGAAATTATGTAACTGTTAATTAAGGTGGTTTCCAACAGCTACTATAACTATCTATCTATCTATCTAAAGTTAGCTATAAAAACACACACACACACATTAGAAACAGCTAACTAGCCTTCAGATTGCAAACAAGAAATATTTATAATAAGGCTAACATCGATTGATCATTTAACGATGAGAAAAATGGTGGGGTGTTCATCACCGATTGTTGTTGCTGCGAAAAAATGGATTATTATTGTTTGTATTATTAATGTTGAACGTACAGAAGGGCACGGAGGAGGAGGTCACGAGGGGGAGTCGACGTTGGTGGCGAAGTTCGGGTACGTGGGTGGGATGGGACCGTGGAACTGGGCGAGTCTGAGCCCGGATTACAGGATGTGCTCCCAAGGGAAGCACCAGTCTCCGATCAACATAGTGACGGACGAGGCGGTGATGGAGCCGAAGCAGCTCCTCCACTCGCTGGACAGGTTCTACAGCAAGCACTCCAACGCCACCCTGGTGGACAACGGCTTCAACGTCATGGTCAAGTACGGGGAAGGGGCTGGGTCGGTGTTCGTCGACGGCAATAACTACACCCTCAAGCAGATGCACTGGCATTCTCCCTCCGAGCACACTCTGAACGGCCGCAAGTTCGCGGCCGAGCTCCACCTCGTCCACGCCACCGAGGAAGGTGACCTGGCCGTGGTGGCCATCCTGTACAAGTACGGTAGGCCAGACCCGGTGCTGGCAAGGCTTAAGGCACAGATGGAGGAACTGAAGCAGAAGAAGAAGGTGGGGGAGGTGGTGACGGTGGACACCAAGCCGCTGAGACGGAGGACTTCCAAGTACTACAGGTACACTGGATCGCTGACAACCCCGCCCTGCTCCGAGAACGTGATCTGGTCGGTGGTGGGGAAGGTGAGACAGATCGCTAGGGAGCAAGTGGAGTCTCTGGTGGACGTCCTCGGACAAGACTACCACACCAACGCTAGGCCAGTCCAGGACTTGAATGGGAGGAAGGTCTTCCTCTACCACCACAATAATTAAACTAATTATTAACCATATACATATATATATATATATATATATATATATATCGACTATCGATCATATATTTACTACTATCTGTGTGCATGCATACATACATGCAATAATCTCATCGTCACTAATAAGTTATTTGGATTGTTGAGGTTGGATACATTAATTACATCACCTGACTGGAGGAAGAAAGGCTTTCAAGTTACTTTTTTTATAATAAAAAAAAAAGAAAACAACAAACAACTCGTAAGGGCCCAACCGGGTTCGAACCGGTGACCTCTTGATCTGCAGTCAAATGCTCTACCACTGAGCTATGGACCCTTTGATATACCATTTTTCTATACAAATTTATATTTAGCTATTTCTTGTAAACAAAGTTGTAAATCTTATTCTCTTATATATTGTCTTATACTTTTTATATTGTGTAGCGTGGGACTGTTTTCTTAACATCAAATAATGTTCATTATAAACTTGTGTACGATGGTAATCATTTTTGAAAGTTAATTATGACCGTAAGTAAACACTTTAATGCATTCCTTTTTAGGAATTATCTATACTTGTGCCCACGTACAATTAATTGTACTCTCATTACACTTCAAGCACTCCTCTTTAGAATATGATATGGGAAAATGTTTAGTAGACGCGCGCGTCACGGACGTGACGGAGAACTTTTTCCTTTCAGCATCCACTCAGCATATACACTGAGCTTCTCAGAGCAATGATGATTTTCTTATTTGTCTTCCCGATGCATTAAATGCGTATCTACGGAGATACCACCTTTTCTTTTGGCGCTCAACGGAGATACACTAAAGATCCATTAACGTGTCACGTCACATATTTTTTTACTCATTTTCCTTTTTTTTCGGACAAGCGCATAACTTATTCCGGACACAGTTACTATTTATTCCAGACAGTTGGAACACTTATTCCGGACAAGCGTACTACTTAATCCGGAATGTTGCCTTTTTATTTTATTTTCCTGATGCGTCCGCAATCGCATTTAATGCTCTTCAAATCAGCCCGTCCTCCATTTCTTCTTTTTTGGCGCTTCACGGAGATACAAAATGTTTTGGCTACCTTATTCGGATCCTATGAACCCTTCCTTCTTTTTTTCTTCCTCCCTTTTTGTTGTACTGTAATGGCACTCGTTAATGTGTCCTCACAGCCGGCGCATGCCTCAAACGTCCTGCAAGAGAAGATGTATTTTCCTTCCTTCGAAGAAATCAAAGCATTTTACGTTTCCTATGTCGATTCTTGTGGTTTTGGTGTGAAGATAAGACAATCTCATTACGATCGTGGTGTTGTTATACGGGTCACTCTTACTTGCTCCAAGGAGGGTAATGCTCCGGGAAACCAAGGTGAAGGTAGACCAAAACATAGGTTATCCGGTAGGGTCGAGTGCACTGCTCGGATCAGGGTCTCCGGAAATCCATCCAGAGGCTACGTAATTAACTACGTAGATCTCGAACATAACCACGCCATGCTGTCGGACGACCAGATGCGCTTCCTCCGACAAAAACGATCTATCCCGGATTCCGCCAGAGCACGCATTTCGTGCAATGATGCTGCCGGGATATCGACCACCAAGACCATGCAATCTTTTGTGGTCGAAGCCCGAGGTCATGACAAATTGTCTTTCAACGAGCGGGACCTAAGGTGTTTTATTTTCTACTTAACTAGGTTGACGTTACCCATTTTGCTTTGTCATAAAAATTGTGTTTTTGCAGGAATGTTGTGTACGAGGTTAGAAACCTGAAGATGGGACCAGGCGATGCCCAAGCTATCCAAGATTATTTCATCAGGATGCAGAAGAATGATTCCCAGTTTTTTTACGTAATAGATATGGACGACGAAGGCAGACTACGAAACGTATTATGGGCTGACAGTCGTTCTCGAGCTGCGTACTCTTATTTTGGAGATGTCATATGTTTCGACACAACCTACATAACCAACAAGTACGACATGCCTTTTGCCCCATTTGTGGGGGTAAATCACCATTACCAGTCCGTCATTTCCGGTTGCGAACTCCTCTCTTTCGAGATGACACAAAATTACATTTGGTTGTTCTAAACATGGTTGACGTGCATGAACGGTACGTACTTTGTCTGTCCGGTTTAGGTTATTTGTCTGTCCGGTTTACGTTTTATGGCTACCCGGTTTACGTTGTATGTTTGTCCGGTTTACATTATTTGTTTGTCCGGTTTACGTTTTACGTCTGTCCGGTTTACGTTATTTGTCTGTCCGGATTACGTGCTATGTCTGTCTGGTTTACGTTGTATGTCTGTCAGGTTTACGTTATTTGACTGTCCGGTTTATGTTTAATGTCTGTCCGGTTTACGTTTTATGTATGCCCGATATACGTTATTTGACTGTCCGGTTTATGTTTAATGTCTGTCCGGTTTACGTTTTATGTATGCCCGGTTTACGTTATTTGACTGTCCGGTTTATGTTTAATGTCTGTCTGGTTTACGTTTTATGTATGCCCGGTTTACGTTTTATGTCTGTCCGGTTTACGTTATTTGTCTGTCCGGATTACCATATGTTTTTATCTGGTTTACGTTATGTGCAGATATAAGCCCCCCGACGATCATAACAGATCAATGTGGCGCCATAACTGCGGCGGTGAGGACTGTGTTCCCTGAAGCGCGACATAGATTTTGTATATGACACATAATGAATAAAGTGCCTGTGAAGCTGCCCACGAAGTACCGGGAGCATACGTTATTTGAGCTCAAAATCTGTGTATTCGATTCCAAGACTCCGGCTGAATTTGAGCGTAATTGGCATGATTTTCTCGATGATTTCGAGTTCCACGACAATAGTTGGCTCCGATCCATTTATGCAATTCGAGAGTAATGGATACCTGCATTTGCGCGAGATTGTTTTTTCGACGGAATGACATCAACCCAGAGAAGTGAGAGTATGAACGCCTTCTTCGATAAGTACCTCACATCTAGAACGACACTTAAGCAGTTCGTTCAACAATACGAACTCGCACTCCACCACAAGTATGAGAAGGAAGCTCAGTCGGATTTCGATTGTCTTCATAAGGCTCCACAATTGATTTCGAAATATCCATTCGAGAGGCAATTGAGCGAGTTGTATACGGTGAGTGTCTTCAAGAAGGTGCAATTAGAAATTGGGAAGATGATGTACTGTGATATCACGGACGAGTTCAACGAGGAGGATACATTCCACTTCAATGTGACTGAACATGTATTGACACATATGCTCTCATTGTCGAAATGGTTCGCAGTGCAAATTAGAGATGTGAAGTGGTTATGCAATTGCAGAATGTTTGATCACGTCGCTCTCTTTTGTTGTCACGTTTATGTTGTTATTGCACGACTACGTCCCAACGCGTTGCTCCCCGAGTCTTACATTGTCAACAGATGGAGGAAGGACATCCGAAGGAGCTATCAAGACATGTTTTCCCTTCAAAATGGCATGACGGAGAACGATGCGCTTCGTCGCCATGACGACATAATGGGCCGTGCGGTTTGGATTGCCCAGGCCTCTTTCGTCTCACACGACAGATATCTTCATGCGGTTGAGGCACTTGAGTTGCTTAAGGAACGTATGCAACGAGCTGATCCTTGGTTGGAGGGTACATCCGTTCTCAATCCGGATAAGACAAGACGGAAAGGCAGACCGCCGAGCAAACGACGGATTTCTTTGACTGAGAAAACAATTAAAAGTAACGATAGGAGAATCATCAGGAAGAAGACTTCACTGTCGCTGCACCCATTCGCACCCAAACCTGGGGATCACGACTTCAATGATTGGGACATGAGTTTGTATTACGAGGGAGTTCCTCCTTGATTATTGATTTTATCCCTTGTTTCAATTAGTCTATGTAAAACTTGAAACTTATTATTATGTCTGGATTACGTTATATGTATGTCTGGTTTACGTTTTATGTATGTCCTTTTTACGTTGTACGTCTGTCCGGATTACGTTATTTGTCTGTCCGGTTTATGTTATTTGTCTGTCCGATTTACGTTTTATGTCTGTCCGATTTACGTTTTATGTCTGTCCGGTTTATGTTATTTGTCTGTCCGATTTACGTTTTATGAACAGTAACCGGTCGACCGATGAACAGTAACCGGTCCATGATGAACAGTAACGGTCGACCGGTCCAGACGGTTTTCTGCAGAATTAATTTAAGAATTAATTAGATCATGCATGGAATTGGTCCATAATTGATTTAATTCGTGGTTAATATTATTTATTAATAAATAATGGATGGTTAGATGGAATTTTGCATGGGATCATGGGCAAGAGGTTGCACATGAATAGGTAATTTGGAGATAACCTATAAATACAAGGTTATCTCATTACCTCCTTAATTAATTCATTATTTTTCTTATGCAAAATCTCTCTCCATAATTCTCCACGAAAATTCCTTAATTCTTAAGTTTAGTTTTAGTTCTTCAGAGGTCATCTTCTAAACGGAACTAAAGAGGGGTTAGTAATTAGATTCTAAACCCAATCGGAGATTGAGAGACTAGCTTCCCTCTCTCCGATCTTGTTTAGAGTTTGGTGAATACTCGGAGGCATCCGGCGCAGCGAGGAGCATCCCAACCGTCTCCGAATCTTCGAGAAGTTTTAGAGAACTTCTAGGTATGAATTTCGGAGCTCCTTCATGTTTGTTTTAATAGAGTTTTTGAAACTAGTTTGTTAAAACAAACCGATGCATGCAATAGATTCTAGAAAATTGAAAATTGATCCTTATTATACATAAAAATTCGAAAAATATATATGTATAATTAAACATGAAATCCTATAATTTAAACATGTAAAAGGTATGAAAAACAATGGTTTATGCAACAATTAAGCAATGGTGTAAAGTAAAACAATTATTTGTCTGTCCGGTTTACGTTTTATGTCTGTCCGGATTACGTTATTTGTCTGTCCGGTTTACGTTATTTGTCTGTCCGTTTTATGTTATTTGTTTGTTCGGATTACGTTATTTGTCTGTCCGGATTACGTTTTAGGTATGTCCGGATTACGTTATTTTGTCTGTCCGGTTTACGTTTTATGTCTGTCCGGATTACGTTATTTCGTGTGTCTGGTTTACGTTTTATGTCTGTCCGGTTTACGTTTTACGTCTGTCCGATTTATGTTATTTGTCTGTCCGATTTACGTTTTATGTCTGTCCGGATTACATTATTTGTCTGTCCGGTTTACGTTTTTTGTCTGTCCGGATTACGTTATTTATCTGTCCGGTTTACGTTTTATGTCTGTCCGCTTTACGTTTTGGGTCTGTCCGGTTTATGTTATAGGTATGTCCGGATTACGTTATATGGTTGTCCGGTTTACGTTTTGGGTCTGTCCGGTTTATGTTATAGGTATGTCCGGATTACGTTATATGGCTGTCCGGTTTACGTTTTATGTCTTTCCGGATTACGTTTTAGGTATGTCCGGATTACGTTATTTGTCTGTCCGGTTTACGTTATATGTCTGTCCGGTTTACGTTTTATGTCTGTCTGGATTACGTTATTTGTCTGTCCGGATTACGTTATATGTCTGTCCGGTTTACGTTTTAGGTCTGTCCGGATTACGTTATTTGTCTGTCCGGATTACGTTTTATGTTTGTCCAGATTACATTATTTTGTCTGTCCGGTTTACGTTTTACGTCTGTCCGGTTTATGTTATTTGTCTGTCCGATTTACGTTTTATGTTTGTCCGGATTACGTTATTTGTCTGTCCGGTTTACGTTTTTTGTCTGTCTGGATTACGTTATTTGTCTGTCTGGTTTACGTTTTATGTCTGTCCGGTTTACGTTTTGGGTATGTCCGGTTTATGTTATAGGTTTGTCCGGATTACGTTATATGTTTGTCCGGTTATGTTTTATGTCTTTCCGGATTACGTTTTAGGTATGTCCGGTTTATGTTATTTGTCTGTCCGGATTGAGTTTTATGTCTGTCCGGATTACGTTATTTCTCTATCCGGTGTACGTTGTACGTCTGTCCGGTTTACGTTGTACGTCTGTCCGGATTACATTATTTGTCTATCCGGTTTACGTTTTACGTCTGTCCGGTTTACGTTTCAACCCAATACTAATTGTCCATGTATTGTTCAAATCATTCAACCCAACACTAATTGTCCATGTATTGTTCAAATCATTCAACCAAACACTAATTGTCCATGTATTGTTCCAATCATTCAACTCAACACTAATCATCCATCAATGTATTGTTCGTAGCAACCGTATAAAAATTAACAAATAGTCTATGTAATTTGAACATGTATAAGGTATGAAAAACAATGGTTTATGTAACAATTAAGTAATGGTGTAAAGTAAAATAATTATTTTTGGCCGATTATTGTTGACCGCACACCCAGAGTCTTCAGGTAACTAGTTAGCCAATTCGCCCCTCACACGGTGGATAACATTGGTCTGCTTCGGCTTCGTCGGATCAACATTCACCATCAAACACTTGATCCAGTACAAAACGTATGTCCCGCAGTCGTTACTCCCGGCTAGCTGTCGTTGGCTAGCCTTCCTCTCAACTATCAGCGGTCAATTGACTTTCAACAACCGTCGCCAAAATTCCATCAATTGAAATGTTGTGCATTCATGAATTCCGACACACTTGGAAAGATCTTCACCTTTTCCCAGTGAACGGGATATACTGTTGTACTGAATGAACTCTGATCTCGGTCCGTGGGCAACGAACAGAGTCCAATGGCCAGACTTCCAGCATAGCTGTGCGATGATGGTCTCTGCCGCATTTAGTCCTAGAATTTTGGGGAGTAGACAGTCTTCCATTATATCTCCTCCTTGTCCCTCCACAATTCTTTTCGATTCGAAGGTTGATATGCAAACAACCTTTTGCGGCCCTCCTCTTCTGACCAGTACCTCGATTAGGGCGTCCATGGTTTCGTTGCTGAATTCCGATTTTGGCCTTATTATTTCCTTGAGATGTTCACGGCTTATATTGCAGAGGTCCCCCCCTCCAGATCACCTCTTTTGCGTCGCGTTCGGGAGCCGTGAGATTCAATAAACGTTGTACCTCATCAGGTTTCAACGATCTCAAGGCGGTCGCATCCAGATCAGGTCTCGTCGAGGAAACATAGGCGGCCAGAACATCTTTGGCGGCTTCTCCGGCCTCCTCTATCTCTTTGTTGGCTTCTAGGCCTTCTTCTCTACCCCATCTTGGCCAGATTTCCTGTACGCTTCGGCTTTATCTTCTGTGCGCAAGCGTGGTCTTTTGGTCCGTAATTTTGTTGGGTGCATTTCCCTCTCCCTCTTGCTCTTCCTCCTTTCTCTGTCGTTCCTCCTCCTCCTCCTTCCTCGTCTTCTCTTCCTCATTCCTCTTCCTCTCTTCCTCCTCCCTCTTCAAGTTAATCTTTTTTTCCTCTTCCTCCTTCCTCTTCCGTTCCTCCTCCTTCCTCTCTTCCTCCTCTCTATTTTTCTTAATCCTCTCCTCCATCTTCCGTTCCTCCTCCTTCCGCATCCTCTCTTCCTCATTCCTCTTATTCTCTTCCTCCTCCCTCTTCTTCCTCATGTTCTCTTCCACTTCCTCCTTCCTCTTCCGTTCCTCCTCCTTCCTTGTCCTCTCTTCCTCATTCCTCTTCCTCTCTTCCTCCTCCATCTTCTTCCTCTCTTCCTCCTCCCTCCTATTCCCCTCTTCCTCCTCCCTCTTCTTCATTTCTTCCTCCTCCCTCCTATTCCTCTCTTCCTTCTTCCCACGGAGTCCTTCAAGACCGATTTCGTGTCTCAACCTCCGACACTCCTCTTGAGAGATCCTCAGTTCTTCCTCCAGTCTGTTAATTTTTTCAGTCGCTTGTTTAAGGGCTGCTTCGGCAGCCAATTCGTCTTAACCTCACTCAGTTCCAAATCTTGTAGCAGTGGGTCACATGAAATGCTGCATTCACTAAGTTGTACCCTTGGTAGAGTGGATGTTGAAGGTGTATCCTTCGAGGCGACCTTTTGTGCGGGAGTTGCTTCTGGAGGAGGATTTTTGATCCTCTATCATCAGTTCATGCTCCCTTTCACTGAGTGTCGGAGTGCCCTTCAACTCAAATTGGGCCCAATAAATCTCATGCAAGTTGATGCCGCGTTCCTCCCATTTCCTCATGATTAGACGTCTCCCAAACATTTCCGTCCAACATTTGAATCGTGGAAATGCTGAACTGGGATCCCCCAATTTGAACTTCTCGCAAAGCCACACCTGCAAATAAGAATGTGTTAGGAGGCAGACACATAACTTTTTCCGGAAAACCTCATAACGTAAACCGAACAGAATTAATAAATTCCGGACAGACACCACGCATTCCGGACAGACAAAATACTTATTCCGGACAGACACAACACTTATTCCGGACAGACACAACACGTATTCCGGACAGACACAACACTTATTGCGGACAGACACAACATGTATTCCAGACAGTCACAACACTTATTCCGGACAGACACAACACTTATTTCGGACAGTCACAACACGTATCCCGGACATACACAACACTTATTCCAGACAGACAAAACACTTATTCCGAACAAACACAACACTACTTCCGGACAGACACAACACTTATTGCGGACAGACACAACACGTATTCCGGATAGTCACAACCCTTATTCCGGACAGACACAACACTTATTCCGGACAGACACAATACTTATTCCGGACAGACACATGACTTATTCCGGACAGTCACAACACGTATCCCGGACAGACACAACACTTATTCCGGACAGACACAACACTTATTCCGGACAAACACAACACTACTTTCAGACCAAGTTGCTTACTTGTAATATGGCAACGCATCCAGACACGCAACCCTGCTTCAGAGTGAAGTTCCCAGCCAATCTCCTCCTCGACAGGTCCCTTTTGGCTTCCTCCAGACCCCTAACCAAACAAGCGTGAACTGTATTTGCCCACACATGTCTCTTAAGGTGCTTGAGGTTCTTCAGGTGCCTCGTGTACCACGCTTTAGTTCGCAGTGATCCATCGAAGAACAAAAAATGATTGAAGATCAAACAAATAAGGAGACGGACGTGCTCCTCCTCGTCGCCCATCGCACTCGTGGCAGTAAGATGACCCAGTAGCTGAGTGTTGTCGAGGTTTACCCCGTCTCGCTTCTCTACGTACATGGGTTCCATATCAACTCTCAGTCCATGCACTCTTAGCCCCAGTAGCAGGGCGACATCTTCTACCGTAAATGGGACGACCCCAGTTGTTATTCTCAACCCGACCTCATTGACGTCGAAGTGTTCGACGAACCAACCCAGGATCTCATTATCAGTTGTCATGTGAGGAAAAGTGAGGAAGTGACCGAAAGGCGTCCCTTTGAAAACCTTCTTCTCCTCCCCCTTCATCCGACTGAACTGCCAGTGAATGACCGTCAAACCGCACTTAGTTTCGCGGAAGTAGTATGTGCTTCCCTGAAACCACAAAAAAAATATTAAAAGTCGATGTTGAACCCTAAAATCAACAAAAAACACATCCAGGTTGAGGAGAGACCTGCGTGGCTAGAATTTCAGGAGCGATGGAGGTTTCAGGGACAGAAGAATCCATTTTCTCCTTGCCTGGGTTTTTCTTCGACTCAAAATGGGACGACGGTTTTTCGATGGGAAGAGGAAATGTGGAAGGGCCAATTAGGAAACTAGACAGACAGATACTCGAATGCTCTACAGACTCTACTGGTGTATGTGAAGTCTAACCGTCTAATCGTGATTTAGGGAAATGAACCGTCCCACCCAACCAACCGTCTTTTTTTTCAAAAAAATAAAGCCCACGCAGAAGATTTAGCTGACTGGACGCTGACTCATTAAATCGAAACTCATACACGTAAGGCGCGTCACGGACGCGTGTATCACGACTCTATAATATGAATGGCATGACTTTTACTACTTCTCATTTCTCAATGTTCACCTTCTTAGGAATAGTAGGTGGAATAAATTTGTAATCATAGAAATGTATTTCCTTGCGCTTGGAAAATGCAATACAAAGACAACAACTAATTCAATCTCACATTAGTTTCGGTAGGTTAGAAATGAGATTTATCAAGAAATGAGATTTATCATTTTTTTCCACTTTAAGTCAAATTCTTGGAAATATTTCAATCTTTGAAGGCTCTCTTAACCGTTTCTTTCCAAATTAATCTTTCCTATGACCTAAGACTTGCATTCTCACCGTACCTCCATAATCTGTTAGTGTTATAAAAAACTTCTTCACAATCAAAACCATTCTACATTTTGTGTTGTCTTCATTCCTAATCAAATTCAATCGCCAGCGCTCTCATTTTACCACATTTATCTTTTGCCCGTGTTGTCTTTTTGTATCTCAAAATTTTGCTTCTTACAATATTACAAGTATTATTATTGTTATGTTGAATTTCGCTTTTCCACTTGAAAGGTATCTTATTACACAAGACACTTAAACTTTGTCGTCATTTCATTCACCTTGTCTTGATTCTATGACTAATCTCCACCAATCTCTTTATCTTTTTATGTCAATTCTGAATATCTAAAAATATATTTCTCATTAATTTCTTAGTATTGCAGTTATGAAAAATGTATTTCATGTATTCAACTTTAGACTTACTCGATTTTAAAGTCTTCTGATTATTGTAAAGTATCCTCCACTATAGTAGTTCCATGAAATTGATTTTTTTGTGGAAAAAAGCAATAATCCCCAAAAACAAAAAACAAATGGTATATTATCATTAGCTTCTTTGTGATTGTAACGAAAAATTCAATTCAATTCAAAATTAAAATTAAAATTCTTTTACATTGAATGAGAGATTTTTATTGTTGCACGCTTGTACTAGTAATGACAAATGTAAGATATTGCAACATACAAAATCTTATGACTTTTCTCACGTAACGTAAACTTAATTGATCTTATATACTCATGCATAATAGTAATGATGTTATTTTGATGTGAGATACAAATCACTTATCTGAGAAGTTTGTATGATTTTCCTTGAAATCAATTACACTAAATCAAAATCATGATGTAGTTAGAAAAGGAAATGAAGTATGTAGCTCACTCAATCAAGCAAGTTGACCAATTAAAACAAAGAAAGTTTGAAAAATGAGATGTATTTAATAATGTGTGGAAGCGTGGTAAATAGATAGGATAGGAAGACAAAAGTTGGAAGTCAAAGGGAGGAGGGACCGATGGTCGGAAAGTTGGAGGAACGGAATAATTAGATGAAGACGAAGAGATCTGGTGTTTCTTGTTTTTGGTGGCACCACCTCCGCCGCTGTAATTAGGATCATCCACTTCCAACACTAGCTGCTGCTGCTGCTGCTGCTGCTGCTGCTGCAGTACTCTCTTCCCCCTCCACCGCTTCTTCTTCTTCTTCTTCTTCTGCCATCTCTACTAATTAATATCTGACGACTTTGATCATTATTCATCAATCCTACCCTTTATTCATCTCTTCTTTTCAAATCTATTCTGTCCTTATCAATCGCCTACACCACCCAGCTCATCTACTATTTCTTTTCTTTCTCTCTCTCCATTTACTACCTTATTAAACACAAGAAACAAACAGTGATCGGTCGGTCGGTCGCTTGCCTGCCTCTTTCGTTGACATTTTATCAACACATACGCAACCAACAAACTTCATCACACTCTAACTTCTACCATTAACGTGTATGTATTTTTTTTGGTCAACTCAATACCCACTGTCCATCACACTCGGCGCCACAACCTCGCAAAAGACAATACCATTCCTAGTATTCTTTTAGATAAAATTAATAGCCGCAAATAAATAACTTCGGCTAATTTTACACTACCAACACGATGTGGTATGTTTGCCAGATTCAAAATCAAATTAATAAATTAACATGTAATTAATTTCACAATGCCAAGAGATGTCATATCAGAAATGCAATGCACACATCAGGCTTTACAATAATCCTCATTTTTTCATTTTTCCTACTTCTACCATGATCTTGGACGAATTTGACGAAACAGGCAAAGTCTACTGATGTTCATTTCAGCAACTTGTTGAGCGAAGTAATACCCGATACTAGTACTACAGTCTCCAGATACAGATAAAATAAGTGAGGTAGCCGTTCAATTAATTTTGGAGACACGCAAGCTGAATTGCAACAAAAACAGGAAACCAAAATAAACTAGACCTTGGTTTTCTAATAATCAAGTCTCTACCTTTAATTAAGGTGTAGCTCCCGTTGCATCTTCAGAATGTAAAACCTCCGATCCAGAATCAAAAGAATCACAATAAAAGAAAAGGCTTCATCTTCTATCCAGTTTCTGCAAGCTATTAAGAAATCGCACTGCACATACACGAAGCTGCACATACAAAGCAAGAGAAATGCCACATTCATCAACCAAAATATTACTCGTTGAAAGAACAACACAACGATTCAGAAGCCAAATCCAAGGACGCACCACCAAACCAGTGTATGAATCAACCAAAAACAAAGACCTACTTGATCAAATTATCTTTACACAAAGTCACAAACAATGAGTTCAGGCTGGTTAAGTATTTCAACAAGTAGGCTCGAAAACTTGTACCAACTGTAACTAATTAGTCATTTTTTCATTTTAATGATTATAATCCTCAAAACGTGCATATCCGCTTCTGATATATTTGAATCGGCATCACATAGAAACAAGCGGGCAGTGGCAAGTTGAAAAGGTGACTTGGTCTGTGGTTTCTGATATTGGAGTTGACTAGTTCAGCTTGGGAGTAAAATTTTCACATCAAAAGAAACATTCGTTTCTTCTGCATTTCAATCTCCCCGATTTCATATTCCTAACTTTGAGAAAGCAATACCACAGAAAGAAGAGACATGGTCTAGCTGGGATCTAATACTTTTACTTTCTGGAAGAAGTATAAAATTTATCTTCAACCATATAATTTTAGGAAGTATATTAATTTGAAACGAACCGTTATTTACTCAAAAAGAGCATCAGTAATAGTAAGAACACACCTTCTGTGAGATGAAAGGTACGTCATCTGATTCCTAGCCATTTGATTGACAGAGGTTATCAAACTTTGCTTCCAAAACCACGAGGGCTAGGTCTTGCTGATGTTGATTTTGAAAACTGTCTTCGAGGTTCAGATCTTTTTCTTCTCCGAGCAGTGCCCGGGGGTGCCTATAAGTACCAAAATTATGTTTTTGGATAGCAATAGGTTATAAATAACACAATATTTTTGAACATTCTAAATAGAATATCAAAATACCCCTTCCTTTCATAGAATTTACCTTGTTATATTATCTAATTACTTAATTTTCAAGTGTGGAAGCGGTAAGTGTTATACTTCTAGAATGAGAGCGAGCAGAAGGGAACCTTTTGTTCAGCTTTCATGGCCTCCTCAAGGTTGCTTAGTGCAGGAATAGATCCTCCTTCCATGACCCCCATTAAATTTTTCATACGAACCCGCATTTGAAATAGCTGAGCAACAAGCTGGCTCACCTGAAGCAAGCGGAACACTATAAAACTTTAGATGATTACGTTTACATTCAAATGCTCTTTCTGAACGTTTCTTTACGTCAGATGTTGATAAATATCATAAGTGTTGTGCATGCACCTGCTGCTCTGTTTTTCCAGATTCTTGAGCTATCCTCTTCCTCCTCACTGCAGATTCTGCCAACAGCTCAGGTTTTTCTCTCTCCTCTGATAAAAAAAGGGGAAAACATCAGGTAAATCTTATAATGGAAATTCAAATTAACAAATGATAGTGCGTACAAACCAGGTGTCATCGCCTCAATCATTGATTCCATTAGTCTTAAACTTTTTTCTGCTTCCCGAATTTGAGCAGGTGTCACCTGTTTATACATAAGAAACATCACTACCTATGAGTTATTACTGCACCCACAAAACAAACCAATCTAAAACGGTAGATAAAGAAAAAGCTTGCGTAAGCAAATGTAGTGAATGGGTCAAGTTTATGGCTGTCCGTCCACCTTTCCCATTCCTGGGATCATCCCGAGTACGCGGGTCATGGACCCCATCTGTGCAACCGCACGTGTTTGTTTTAAAAAATCATTAAAATCGAATTTAGCACTCATGATTTTCTTCTGTAACTCCTCTGCATCTTCTTGGCGCATCTGTTTACATCAAGGCAACACATCAAAACCAAAAGGTGGAGTCATAAAGTTACTCTGGCATTAGAAAAAATTAATACTCACAACTTCTTGCGCTTTTTCCACAAATGAAAGAACATCTCCCATTCCTAGGATACGTCCGGCCATGCGATCAGGATAGAATGGCTCGAGATCCTCCATACGTTCGCCTCGACCTACAAGCTTGATTGGCTTACCAGACACCTACAGCAGCAAATCAACAAGGTACTAATGAGTCAATGTTGTTATTGATACCATCATACCAGGGATCTCCATACCAAATTCAATCTGTAGGTTCTCTGTTGAAATGTAGGAGCGTTAATATGAATCTTACATTTTCTAGCAGGAAAAGGGCAAGAGTTGGACAAATAATCAGTTTTAGCATTGAACATTGGACCACGATCATATGGGCTCCACGATGAAAATGATATGACTTTGCACGTTTAGTACAAAAATTACCTCTTTAACACTTAGAGCCGCTCCACCCCTTGAGTCACCATCCAGCTTTGTCAATATAGCCCCAGTAATTCCAATCTCAAGATTAAATGTTGTGACAAGTGCTGGCACAATAAATAAAGATTCTATCAGTGAGGGGAAAGGAAATCGAACAAACTAGTGCCCTTCTTTACACAGCGAATAGAATTGACACATTTATTTTGTAATCTACATCTTCAATCAAAGTTATGAATTAGGAATTTAGGACAGTCACAATACATCTAATGCTCATGATAGCGTCTAATGAATCCACAGCCTGTATTTTAATCAATTACATGGTCAGTGACTGTATAGATGTAACAGATCAATTGCGAAATTGCAATGCAACTTGAGGATTAGAGGCTCCCGTGGAAATCAGTCCATAATTAACAGTAAGATATATCGTAGTACCTGCAGCCTCCTGGCCGGTCATTGCATCAACCACAAGCAAAACTTCTGTAGGGTTCAATACTCTCTTTATTCCTTTCAGTTCATCCATCATAGATTTATCTATCTAAAAACAAGTATATGAAAGCTGATTAGATCTATCTATTCGAAATGAATACAGAAAAGTTAGTTTCAGCAAAATCATAAATGGAAATAAATATTTGAATAAAGAAAAATTAGCAACACATGACTTGTGTAGAACAAGGTATAAAAATGTAAGAAACGTAATGATAAACCAATTGAGGGTTGGTATTGCCTGGTAATAATAGGCTTTATCACAACAAAGTGAGATTTCAAAGTAATGGTCCATCAAGATATAAAAATGGGGGCGAATCACACAATCTAGAAGTAGTCAACCTTCTAGATTAAGAGATAGAAACATCGGGGGGAAATGTGGTACTTATTTGCAAGTACCTGAAAACAAAATCAACATTCTTGATCTTTCGAAGGGTACAATAGTTTGTAATAGAAAAGGGAAGAGAATGATTTGATATGGAAAATTGGGTATTCTGAAAGAACTACTTAAATGACGAGAGATGAAAGCAATCCATGAATCGTTGAGCAATCAGGTACCAATGTTTAATACAACAAGATGCAGTTAGGATGAGTAACTACCAAGCAAGTTTCTGCCCTTATGAGTTATGACATCCAACGAGGCCAAAAAATATATATTGAAACTTAAACGAAAAGGTGTTTCCGTCGAACCTGTAGCCTTCCAGCAGTATCAACTATGACAACATCAATTCCAGATTTTTTTGCCTCCTCCAAACCTTGTCTGGCAATATCAGAAGGTTTAACATCTGTTCCTGGCGCATAAACAGGGACACCCACCTGTAGTAAACTAAGTAATTTGTGAAAGATGCCACTTAAAATAAGCTTACTTGATCAGTTAATTTAGAAAACTAATTGGAATTGGAGTTTACAATTCCAAGATGCTTATAGCAAATTTGGTTGAAGTGAACCTCCTCGTTTGTATTGAATTGAATTGAACTTAGCAAGTTTGAGGTAGAGAAGGGATGAATTTAGTAGTGGACCTGTTCACCCAAGATCTTAAGCTGATCAATAGCAGCAGGGCGGTAGACATCAGCAGCAACCAGCATAGAAGTCTTTCCCTGCAGTGCAGGGTGTGACTTATGTTAGTTAGTTAGTTGGTTGGTTGGTTGGTTGGCAGAAGTATTATTATGTTGAAAATATGAGGGAAGAAGAGGGGAGGGCACCAATTTGTTAAGGTAGAAAGCAAGCTTTGCACAGACGGTGGTCTTTCCAACACCTTGAAGGCCTGAGAGTAAAATGACGGTTGGGCTGGATTTAGCGAAGACCAGGTCGGACACCTCCCCACCCATCAGTTGGACAAGCTCGTCGCGTACGATCTGGCAGCAAAGAAAGAAAAAACAGTAAACAATAGAATTGAGTATTTGAGTTGAGGAGGAAAAGAGAAAGGTTATTATAATGACCTTGACGAGTTGCTGGTCGGGAGTGACCCCACGGATGACACCGACGCCAACGGCCTGGTCGGTGACGGACTGGATGAATCGCCTGGTGACAGGGAGGCTGACGTCGGCCTCGAGGAGGGCTCTTCTGATGTCCTTCATTGGCTCCACCATGTTCTCCCTTGTGAGGACATCCTCGCCCTTGAGCTTCTTCCACGCCGCCTCCAGCCCCTCCGTCAGCTGCCCGAACATCTCCGCCCGAACCACCACAACCCTTCCTCCTCCTCTGCCGCCTGTTTGTCTTGTTCTTCTTCCGTTCCATATATTTTGTAAGTGTGAGGAATTCCCCACCCAACTCAACTTACTTCTACTTCTGCTGCTGCCGGTGCCGGTGCCGGTGGAGGTGATGGTAATGTTGTTACGACGGCAGGTGATTGAATTTGAAGCAGTCGAGCACTGACGGGGAGGAGGAGGAGGAATAGAGAAAGCCACTGAAATTGAGGATGTTTCCATTCCAACCTCCCGCTCTCTCACCACTCCTTCCCTTCTTCCTTTTCTTTTGGATAAGATGAGCGGTAAGAAGAAGATCATGTACTTCACTACTTCCTGATAATTACGATTTAAAAAAAAAAACTTTTTGGGTATAATAGAGGAGTTACTCGACTAATAAAATTGGAAAAACATTCAAAATAAATTTATCAAAATAAAACTCCTTGAAAAATATTTTCACACTTGACCCGCTGTCACCATGTGGTAACACGTGACTGCGGCATGTTTGTTTTTAGTGTATACAGAACTCGACATCACCAGTGTCGAGTTTATTTTGATTTTTATTGCACGACACTTGTCATATTTCTCTCGAAGTTAGTTGTCAGGAGAACAATTCAAATATAACTCGGCATCACAAGTGTCGAGTTATATTTGAATTTTTCTCCTGACAACTCAGATCGTGCATGAGACAGTTGGTGCGCCATGAGAACAATCTTAAATAAAACTCGACATCCTAGATGCCGAGTTCACTTTAAAAAATTGAACTCAGCGTTTGTAACGTTGAGTTCTATCGGGCTATAAAACTAGTCTGACGCCCTCCCTCTCCCTCACGCCGAGTTCTCGCGATTTTAATGTTAGAATTTCGATTTTTTCGTTTTCCACAATTTTTTTGTTTTTTTATGTATTAGGATGATATACATTGTTGTTTTAGGTATGATTGTAGCATTTTTGTTAGTTTAGGAATTTGTTTTGGTGCAAACTCGATTTCGATTTTGGGCTTTTAGGCCAAACTATTTATTTCTTGTTTCTTAGTTGATTATTGATTTCATTTTTGTTGATTATAGGTCTACAGTAGTAATCTTAAAAATATTTGAATTTAAGTTTGATTATTGTGATTGAAATTAGATTTTTTGTTGTTATTTTGGTTTGAATGTATGTTAGTTTTAATGAATGTAAACTTAAAAATAATTTATTTGGGTTTGAATGTATGTGGATTTGAATGTTTGTGAGATTTTAAGTTTGATTATTGTAATCTTAACAATAAAGTAATGAATGTATGTGAGATTTAATGGAAAAAATTCGTTGAAGTTGAGAAATATGTGTGTTACATATGTCGTGATTTGCATGTTGTTTGAATGTATGTCGTTTGAATTTGTGAAATATGTCGTTATTTAGATGTTTGAAAGTTGAGAATGTTATTTGTAGGATCGTTAGTTTTTTTTACGGTGTGTGTTTAAATTTTACGAATTTGAAAATATAAGGAAAGTTCTGTTAAATTTTAAAAAAAATCTAACATTAATCGTAACGTTGTTTATTGTAGTTGATTTTGCTACTACACTCGTTGCTCGACGTTTACATGTGTTTGCTACTATACTCAATTGAGGTAAATTCTAAAACTTTGTAGTACTTTTAATTTTTTTAATTAATTAGTAATAGAAGAACAACAATCTTACTTGAACAAATTTTCAAATTTAATTAATATATATTATGAATGGATAAAGATGATGAATAATCTTTGTTGATTATGTATAATGTGAAATTAGAATGTAACGGAGATATGACAGAGTATACATGATCTGACTGTAAATTATTAGTTGTTCGGGATTTAATGGATGTCGAAGGAAGACGTAAACCAAGACTCCACCAACTGAACCTAAAACAACAACACGCTCATCCGCCCGTCACCGCACGAACTCAACAACACGTAACCCAAACCGTCGGTCAGATTTATTGTTTTTCCGTTTCTTTTTCTTATTAAATAAATAAATAATGATAAACCGATTCTCCTTGTTGCAGCATGTAGAACTGTAGAAGACAAGACCAGATGGCAGATGATGATGTATAAAACAATAAATCAATAAATAAGAGAAAGGGGAAAAAAAGGGGAATCTGTAGCGTTGTAGTTTGGCGAAGGTATTAATTATTGGGTTGGGGATGGTGGTGGGTGTTGTGTAGCTCAGCTATAGAGATTGGGGATTAGAAGGGGATAGTTGTTCGTTTCCGATCTCGATCCGCCCGCAATGGTGTCGGCGAATCGGGAGATGGCGGTTTACTGCTTCGACACGCTGGTGGCTCACTACAACAACACTCAAGTTCCACCACCTGCCTTCGAAGAGGGCCTCCAGTACGATCATCACAACCACCACTCGATCTTTTTTTTATTTTTATTTTTATTTTTATGGATTGGATTGGATTGGATTGGATTTTTAACATGATGCATGTATGTATGTATGTATAGCCCACTGTTTGTGACATGGAAGAAAGTAATGAATGGAAACGAAGGCCGTCTTCGTGGTTGCATTGGCACATTGGAAGCCCGTGCTTTGATCAATGGCTTCAAGGATTATGCTCTGACAAGCGCTCTCAGGGACAGGCGTTTCCCCCCCATTCACCCTAAAGAATTCCCTCATTTGGAATGCACTGTTTCCATTCTAACCGATTACCATACCGCTCTCAACTATCTCGATTGGGAGGTCTTCTATTTCTTCTTTTCTCTTTCTTTCTTTCCTTTCCTTTTCCATCCATCCATCTTATTGCTTCCTTGCAGGTTGGATTACATGGCCTAATTATTGAATTTACTTGCCCTACTTATAATACAAGGTACAATGCTACCTACTTGCCTGAGGTCGCTGCTCACGAAGGTGCGTGCGATCAATTCTTCCCTAATTACCTTTACTTGTTTCTAAATGGGTACGAATGAATGAATTATCGTCAATCTTTACTTGATTGGATACTTCAGTTATTTTATTTACTCTTACTTAAAAATACTCGTTTTAATTAGTTGTCAGGAGGAATTTATAAGATCCACAAATTCCTAATACCTGCCTCTTAAATAAAATCCCAATAATTACCTTTCCAAGTAACTACAGACAATCTTGAATCCTTCTTGTTGCCTATCATCAGATGTTCATGTTTGATTCCAGCCTAGTTCTTGCTAAAGTAGAAAACAATCATCAAGTTATTTGTTTCTCTCCGAATTTTCACCTTCTTCTATCAAATGCCTTCTGCCGATTTATTTACATTTCCATCCGTGGCACAGGATGGACAAAAGTGGAGACTATTGACTCGCTGATGCGCAAAGCTGGGTACAATGGTACCATAACTGAGTCGCTGCGCAAGCGAATTCATGTGACACGCTACCAGAGCACCCTGTTTACTATGCACTACAGCGAATACGTCTCCTACGTCAAAACGACTCGAGGCTCTCCTCCAGTTTTAAATGGAATGGTTAAATCGGGTCATTAAGTTATCAAAGGCAGCAAACACTGCTTGAGCTGCAGACTAGTCAGTTAACACCTAAAGCAGTTGTGTTATGGCTGTGTGTTTTATTCCATTTCTCCAGTCCTGTCAATTCATCTGCTACACTTCATTCCTGAAATTCCATGGCAAGGAATACATTTATTTATGTCATTGACTATTGTTAAGTTACAAATCTCAGCCTGGTGGTGCCTCCATTCTGATTTCTGAACAATTAATGAGGAAATTATTTGTGTTGTGTTGTGTGTCATGATGATGTGATAAACTATTGATACTATTGTTCATGAACTTGGACATTTGCCACAGCATCCGTTGTTCATCATTTCAGAGTACATTTCTTTGTCTGCACAAAGTTGCTGGATGTGTGAAGGAAATGATAGATTTTATTTTATTTTAATTTTCTTGAAAGGTGGAATGATAGATTGTTTCAGGTATAATTGAAGCATCGCTGCATCAGCCAAACGTGTAGAATTGGAATACCTATTGCTTTCGCAGGATCTATAGGTTCTCATGTGTGCGTTTGGTACTCTTCTACCGTGATTCTAAATTATGAATTGCAGCTGGTAGGATTGGTAATCTACTTTGGATTCATTTGTGATGCCTTTTCTAGCTTAATCACCCTAAATTTCAATCTCAATGTTCCTTTGAGATGTCCGCTCATCACTTATTAGTTGTTGGTGCATCTATACTCCTAAATGGTAAGAAGTGGATTTACATCCGATGCAACTGGGGGATTGAAAGATCTACTACACCTTAGGCAGGTCAGGTAACGAAAGTGATGTATCTGTAGTTACAAAGTCAACAAGCAGATACTTGAACGATTGAAGCAAATGCTGGAGGAAAGTTTGTTATTTTCTGAGATAATCCTTAAACTGAATTTAAAGGGTATCTCTGAACATAACCTATAATGGAATTTGAATATGGATCCAATATTAATATCACCAACCAAATTTAAAGGATAATATATATTTCTGATTTTCGAATACAAATTGAAATTGTATATTATTCGAAACTAACATTGTTGTTGTTTACCTTGAATATGTGTTTAAAGTATTAGTGCAGAAAAATAGACGATCGGTCGACCGGAAGGAGTGTTTCGGTCGACTGAATGTGTGTTGGTTTGTCCAACAAAGTGCCTGTCGTTTTTCGGTCGACCGAAATCTAGGATTCGGTCGACCGGGCACACAATTGGAGCTGGGCAAAAAGTTACTGTCGGTTTTCGGTCGACCGGAACCTTGGATTCGGTCGACCGAAAACATTCGAGGAGCTGGGAGAAAAGTGTCTGTTGAATTTCGGTCGACCGGAACTTAAGTGTACGGTCGACCGATTATGCACTCGCGCAAGCCAGAAAAGTTACTGTCGTTTTTCGGTCGAACGGGACTTCAATATCGGTCAACCGTTTGCGATACAGTTATTCGATCGGTCGACCGTTGGGACCGTTTGGACCCAGTACTGCACACGTTTTGCATATTTCTCCACGCGATTTTGGTGCAATTAATACTTGTTTAGGCCTACTATATAAAGGCAATTTCGTCCCTTTTGTTTAAGGGTTAATTCCTATTGTCCACTTTTGCATTCTAGAAAGAAAAGAGAGAGAGAGAGCATCCTTGTGATTCGGTGGGAGAGATTTTGAGCCGGGTATCTCGTCGGTTCGTTCGCGTCTCCTTGTAAGCATCTCTTGTAATGCGTTTCTCTATAGTGGATTTGAGTTGTGTCGTCCGTGGTTTTTCCCGCATTGGGTTTCCACGTTAAGTCTTGCGTGTTTGTGTGGTTTGGATTTTGGATTTGCGTTTTGTTCTCAAGATTAGCCAATTGGCTTTGCCGTTTTCTGTTCCGCTGCGTATTTGGGATTGGTTTTAATTCCTAACAACTGGTATCAGAGCCTTTTGGTCCGAATTTGGGGATTTTTCATCGATCTTTTGTCAAGTACTCATGGCAAATCATTGGAAGATTGAGAAGTTGAGCCGAGATGTCAATTTCGGTTTGTGGCAAGTCAAGATGCACGCAATTCTGGTGCAGCAAGATGTGGAGGATGTTCTTTAGGGCTTGGACAAGTTGCCAGAAGAAATGTCCGATCAAGATAGGCAAAAACTTGATCGTAAGGCGATGTCAACAATAAAGCTATCGTTGTCTGACGAAGTTTTGAGAGAAGTGTTGAAGGAGAAGACGACTGCAAGTATGTGGAAGAAATTAGAGGAAGTCTACATGAAGAAGTTACTTGCGAGCCGGATTATCTTGAAGAAGAAGTTATTCCTATTCAAGATGAAGTCGGGTATCTCCCTTCAGCAACACTTGGATGATTTCAATGCAATCATCATGGACCTGGAGAAGGTTGAAGCAAGGTTTTCTGATGAGGATCAAGCGATCCTTTTACTTTGCTCGTTGAGTTCTTCATATGATCACTTCGTGGAGACAATGATGTATAGCAGGACCGACATCCCTCTTGCGGATGTCAAAAACACACTCTCCTCCAAATCTGATATGGAGAAGAGGTCTGATGGTTCTGAGTTGAGCAAAAGTGAAGCACTTGTTGCTCGTGGTAAGGGTAAAGAGAGGAGTTTCTCAAAGAACACCTCTAAGACCAAGTCGAAGGACAAAGATATTATTTGTCATTACTGCAAGAAGAAGGGTCACAAGATATCAGAATGTTTTAAGCTACAGAACAGAAAGAAGCAAAGGGGTTCTAGCAGTGGTGATCAGTCAGGTTCGAATGTTGCGGAGTCTGATTCTGATTTTGTGTTGGCAGCTACAGGTGCTTCTGAAGCTTCCGACGGTTGGGTGATTGACACGGGCAATACATTCCACTTAACTCCGAATAAACATTGGTTTTCATCTTATGGAACAATGTCAGGTGGAATGGTTGTGATGAGCAATGGTGACAGGTGCGAGGTTGCAGGAATTGGTTCTGTCAGATTGAGGACCCATGATGGCCTAGTCAAGATTTTATCGGATGTGCGACATGTTCTAAAGGCGAGCAAGAATCTGATTTCAGTAGGTAGCCTGACTGCAAATGGCTACAAATTCAGTGGTGAGGATGACAGTTTATCCATCACCAAAGGATCACTTATTCTGATGAAGGGGAAGAAGCTTGGGCCCGGCAAACTTTATATGCTTAAAGGAGAAACTGTTGTGGGTGACGCAGCTGTAGCGTCATCGTTGTCTGGTGAGGAAAATGCCCAACTTTGGCATATGAGGTTGGGGCACATGAGCGAGAAAGGCATGACGATGTTGAACAAACGTGGTTTGTTTGGAAGTCAGAAAATCGGCAGTCTGGACTTCTGTGAATTTTGTGTTTTTGGAAAGCAGAAAAGGGTTAGCTTCTCAGCAGCTAAGCACACCACCAAGGCCACTTTAGATTATGTCCACTCTGATTTATGGGGGCCTTCTCAGGTTCCATCAAAAGGTGGAGCTCGCTACATGCTCACATTTATTGATGATTTCTCCAGAAAGACTTGGGTTTATATTCTGAAACAAAAGAGTGATGTGTTTCAGAATTTTCAGGACTGGAAAGTTATGATTGAGAATCAAACAGGAAAGAAGATTAAGGTTCTTAGGACGAATAATGGTTTGGAGTTTTGTTCCTCAGAGTTTAACGATTTCTGCAAGGATGAAGGAATCGTGAGACACCGAACCGTACGTCACACGCCACAACAGAACGGAGTAGCGGAACGTCTGAATCAAACTCTCTTGGAGAGAGCTAGACATATGCTTCTGAATGATGACCTGACTAAGGATTTTTGGGCAGAAGCAGTGTGTACCGCTTGTTATTTAGTGAACCGTTCACCTCACACCGTTTTGGATATGAGAACACCGGAAGAAGTTTGGACAGGAGGAGCTTCAGATTTGTCCAAGTTAAGAGTCTTCGGTTGTCCAGCGTACGCACATGTAGATCAAGGAAAGTTGAATGCTCGGTCGTTGAAGTGTATAATCCTTGGCTACGATTTGGGTGTGAAGGGTTATCGTTTATGGTGCAAAGAATCTCAGAAGCTCATGGTTGAAAGAAATGTTGTCTTTAATGAGCTTGCTATGTTACCTTCCAGGAAAAACACTGTTATTTCTACTCCCGTGTCAAGTGGGACTCCAGTTCAGGTGGAGCCACCGGTAGTGACTGCTGATGAAGATACCGGTGTGACACAAGGAGAGAGTTCGAAATCTGAGGAAGATGAAGAGTATTTATTGGCAAGGGACAGAGAGAGGCGGGTGACCAAGAAACCCCGTAGATACGCTGAATCAGTCCTTGCATATGCTCTTAGTGCAACTTGGGTGGGTGCAATGAATGAGAGGCGGGTGCAATTTCGGCACCCGAACCAAACTTGGAAGTTGGTAGAACTTTCAAAAGGAAAAAGGGTCGTTAGCTGCAAATGGGTCTTCAAGAAGAAAATCGAGGGTCTCTCAAATGTGAGGTACAAAGCTCGATTGGTTGCTCGTGGTTTTAGTCAGGTGGAGGGTGTGGATTATAGTGATATTTTTTCACCCGTTGTGAAGCATACTTCTATTCGTGTTTTGTTGAGTTTGGTTGTAATTCATGATTTAGAGTTGGAGCAACTAGATGTGAAGACCGCTTTCTTACATGGAGAATTAGAGGAGCAAATTTACATGTCCCAGCCGGAGGGCTTTGTGGTCGAGGGTAAGGAGAATCAGTTCTGTTTGGTGAAGAAGTCGCTTTATGGGTTAAAGCAGTCGCCTCGACAATGGTATAAAAGTATGGCTGTCAATCGTGTCGTGTCGTGTGCTAATCGTGTCGTGTTAACTCCTATATATAAGCTCTAGGTGTTGCGCCGTATCCGACCCATTTAATAATCGTGTTGCTAAATTTCTACCGTATCCAACCCATTTATAATCGTGTTGCCATATCCAACCCGTTTATACCCGATTATTAAACGGGTTACTTTGTGTACACGTTTAACACCGCTACCGTTTACACCATTTAACACACGATTATCCACTCGTTCAGAGTTCAAACTTCAAAGTTTCAAACCAATTATATATATAATTGGTAAAATTATAAATATGACATTCAATTATTATAATTTGTTTATTATAATTTATAACTTATATATTACTTATAAACTTGTCGGTATTAGTCGTGTATTAATCGTGTCGTATTCGTAATCGTGTGCCTAATTACCCAATTACTTATCGTGTTTTATCGTGTCTTAATCGTGTTAATCGTTTTTGCAGCAGAAATCCATATCCAACCCATTTAATAATCGTGTTGCCATATCCAACCCATTTATTAATCGTGTTCAAATTCTCAATCCATAACCGCTAACTTCGTGTCGTTTTCGTGTCGTGTTATCGTGTTTCGTGTAAAATTGACAGCCCTATATAAAAGATTTAATTCTTTTATGGTTGGACATGGGTACAGCAGGTCCCAGTATGACTGGTGCGTTTACCGAAAGGTATTTTCAGATGGCTCTCTTGTTTTGTTATTACTCTATGTAGATGATATGTTGATAACAACTAAAGACAAGTCTAAGATTTCTGAGCTTAAAGAGTTGTTAAAGGCTGAGTTCAAGATGAAGGATCTCGGATCAGCAAAGAGGATTCTAGGTATGGAGATACGTCGCGATCGTACATGCAAGAGTTTGTTTCTCTCCCAGCAGCAATATATTGAGAAAGTCTTGCATCGTTTTGGCATGGAGAATGCCAAGTATGAAAGAATTCCTCTCGCCGCGCATTTTAAGCTCTCGGTAGACTTGTGTCCCAATGAGGAGGAGGATAAGGCATACATGTCACGTGTGCCTTATACTAGTGCAGTTGGCAGTCTGATGTATGCTATGATATGCACTCGTCTAGATATAGCTCAGGCGGTTAGTGTGGTGAGCCGTTATATGTCGAATCCAGGAAATGAGCATTGGTCAGTTGTGAAGTGGATTCTCCGGTATCTAAAAGGTACAACTAAGATATCTCTGAAATTTGGTCGATCTTCGTATTCGTTAATGGGGTTTGTTGATGCCGACTACGCGGGAGACCGCGATAGACGAAGATCTATGACTGGTTATGTGTTTACTGTTGGGAGCACGACTATTAGCTGGAAAACGACGTTGCAACACACTACTGCTTTGTCTACAACGGAGGCAGAGTATATGGCAGCGACCGAGGGTATCAAGGAAGCTCTTTGGCTGAAAGGTTTATTTGGAGAGCTTATTCCATGTCAGAATGCAGTGGTTGTTTATTGTGATAGTCAGAGTGTCATTCATCTGACGAAGGATCAGATGTACCACGAGAGGACGAAGCATATCGACGTCCGCTATCACTTCATTCGGAAAGTTGTTGCTGAAGGAGGTGTGATGGTGAAGAAGGTGGGCACTGAAGATAATCCGGCTGATATGTTGACGAAGCCAGTTATTTCGACTAAGTTCATGGTATGCGTGAACTTAGTTGGTTTGAGTTCCGAGTAGGTGGAGCTAAGACGACGACACAATGAGGAAGGAAGTGTTCCTTCAAAGAGTTACAGGGGCTATTCAAGGTAAAGGTGAAGATTATTGTTGTTTACCTTGAATATGTGTTTAAAGTATTAGTGCAGAAAAACACACGATCGGTCGACCGGAAGGAGTGTTTCGGTCGACCGAATGTGTGTTAGTTTGTCCAACAAAGTGCATGTCGTTTTTCGGTCGACCGGAATCTAGGATTCGGTCGACCGGGCACACAATTGGAGCTGGGCAAAAAGTTACTGTCGGTTTTCGGTCGACCGAAACCTTGGATTCGATCGACCGGAAACATTCGAGGAGCTGGGAGAAAAATGCATGTTGAATTTCGGTCGACCGGAACTTAAGTGTACGGTCGACCGATTATGCACTCGCGCAAGCCAGAAAAGTTACTGTCGTTTTTCGGTCGAACGGGACTTCAATATCGGTCGACCGTTTGCGATACAGTTATTGGATCGGTCGACCGTTTGGACCCAGTTCTGCCCACGTTTTGCATATTTCTCCACGCGATTTGGTGCAATTAATACTTGTTTAGGCCTACTATATAAAAACAATTTCGTCCCTTTTGTTTAATGGTTAATTCCTATTGTCCACTTTTGCATTCTAGAGAGAAAAGAGAGAGAGAGCATCCTTGTGTTTCGGTGGGAGAGATTTTGAGCCGGGTATCTCGTCGGTTCGTTCGCGTCTCCTTGTAAGCATCTCTTGTAATACGTTTCTCTATAATGGATTTGAGTTGTGTCATCTGTGGTTTTTTCCGCATTGGGTTTCCACGTTAAATTTTGCGTGTTTGTGTGGTTTGGATTTTGGATTTACGTTTTGTTATCAAGATTAGCCAATTGGATTTGTCATTTTCTGTTCCGCTGCGTATTTGAGATTGATTTTAATTCCTAACAAACATAAATAGTTTTCCTTTTGAATTAAGTTCATCAACAAATTTTGTCATAACTTTTTGTGTTACAATGAAGTAACATAGTTTAACAAGAAAACAATAGGATTTATGTTCTAACCATTCATTTCTATGTTAATATATATAATAAAATATATTTTATGTGTGGACAAACAACATTATTTAAAAAGATTTCTAAATGGTTTAAATTTTTGACCAAATCCTTATTAAAAATTAAATTGCTAGGATGGAACTGAGTAAATATCATTTAAATAGAATTGTTTGTATCCCATTTGCACCCTAAGCTAAGTATCGCAAATTGTTATTTATTTTAAAAAGAATCCCATCAGTCACGTGAGTGTGTGAATTTTCTGGTCTTTATTAGGTTCCTTCATTCTTTATTATTCTTCTTCTATCGTCTCGTCTCGTCTCGTCTCCTCTCCTCTCGTCTCCTCTCGTCGGGGGAAAGGAAATAGGTAAGCTATTCTCACTCTCTCTAACTTTGATTCAGTTTTTTTTTTGTGTGTGCTGATTTAGATTTGTTCGGAATCAAGTAAGAAGCATTGATTTTCGCCCAGTTTCCACATCATAAATCATACCTATTTCCAACAATTATCACTTCGAAACCAAATCATTTCAGTCAGATTCACAATTGTCGATCTGTTAAAGTATTTTATGGCTCGATAATTGTCGTTGTCGGGTTTCATGCTTGTAGTGCAATAATAGCTCAGAATGTGTTGCATGATTGCCACCACCATTAGGGAAAATGAAATGATGGGTCGCACTCGCACTCAATTACAATTTTACTTGCAAATCCTGGAGGACAAACTGTGCCACTACAACTGTGTCTGTCAATCCATTACAATTATAATGGACAAATTTTATATTTATAGAAAAAAACTTTCAAAAAATCATAACAAAGGGTTCCATTAGTCTTTTGTAACGGTGGGATTAACAAATTGAAATCTTTCTGTGATAGCAGCGACATCTCCGAAACGAATATGACCACCCTCCTGTACCACTGTTAAAATGCACAAATGCATGCCTTTTCAGTCTTTCAAACATTTCAATGCTTCACTTTTTTTAGCTCAATTACGTACCCAAAACATATATTCTTTTCTTTCATCTGTAGAAAGTGAGTGACGAGACGAGCCTCTAAGATTTGTCTTGGCATCAAGGCCATGAGCAAGCATCAATTGATATACAGTTTTGTTGCCAAGGGCAACATCGTACTTGCGGAGCACACTTCATTCTCAGGGAACTTCAGTACCATAGCTGTGCAATGCCTACAGAAACTGCCTACAAATAGCACTAACTACACCTTCCTATGTGACGATCATACTTTCAATTTTCTCATAGACAGTGGATTTGGTATGATTGCCGTGCAACACCTAGCTTTTATCATCTGTATCTTTTGCTTTCACCTTTTAAATAAATAAAGTCCTGCATGTGCAGTGTTTCTTGTTGTGGCTATTGAAGCAGCTGGGAGGAGCATACCGTTTGTTTTCCTAGAGAAAATTAAAGGTGATTTTGTACAGCAATATGGATCAAGCGTCTGTGAAAATAATCCACACACGCTTACTGATCACGACGACGATTTATATGAAGATAGGTTCAGCATCGCGTACAGCCTTGACAGGGAATTCAGGTAATGAAGGTGTTGTAGTTTACCTTGAATATGTGATTAAAGTATTTGTGGGATAAAACAGACATTTGGTCGACCGGAAGGAGTTCGGTCGACCGGACGTGTGTTCAATTTTGTCCAGCCAAAGTATCTGTCATTTTTCGGTCGACCGAGAGGAGCTGTTCGGTCGACCGGGCACATGAGGAAGCTGGGCAAAAGTGTCTGTCGTTTTTCGGTCGACCTAGAGGAGCAGTTCGGTCGACCGGATACACACGAGGAAGTGTCTGTTGGTTTTCGGTCGACCGGAACTTAAGTGATTCGGTCGACCAAATATGAACTCGAGCAATCAGGAAAGTGTTGGATTATTGAGTTTGGGCTAGGCCATGAATAACTCAATTGAAGAAATCCAATGTTGAGTTGAAGATGATAATTATTGCCTCATGTGCTATGTGCTCACCTCACTTTTAGTCACACATTGGTAAAACTAATAAGTTGAATGATGTTGATAAACATACTATTCACTTGTCACTTTGTAGGTGGAAAGAGAGGAGGAGAGAATTCTCCACACATACGCGCGCGCGCCCGTCCCAGTCCGGGGCGTGGCGTGACGTGACGTGACGTGGCAGCAGGGGATTTGGGGGAAATTAGAGGTTTTAGCCTCAGGGTGATGAGTATATTTATTTTTGGACCTCAAGATAATTGTTTTTGCAATTAAGTCATTGACGGTTACAAGAATAAATACATATATATATCATGACAGTTTCCTCCTGAACATACACGTCTTATTTCCCATCATCTCTCTACGAAAACCGTCCCTCTCCGGCTATTTCCTATCTCCGAATCTAGAGTTGTTCAACGCTCGATTCTTGCGAGGTTCCGCGCTGCTTTCGTGGTCCGTCGACTCCGGTGTGCGCCTAATCGACGGTGCGACCGTTCTATCCTGGGAGAAAACCGGCAGACCATCAAACGCACTGGTATGTGGGCCGATATTTTCTCTGAGGCAAGTCGTCTTCCGACGACTCGGTCTTTGAGGTCCTCTCTGATCACTGTTCCTTCGTTTCTTGTTTTCCTTTACATGTTTTTGTATGTTGGCTTTATCTGGATCCTTATGGAATATTTATTTGACATATGTAACCCACTGTATTACATGATCATATTTGTAATTGTATCAACAGAAAGTGTCTGTTGTTTTTTGGTCGACCGGAACTTAGGTTTCGGTCGACCGAAGAAACCCTGGATTGCAATACGGTTTGAGGTTCGGTCGACCGTTTGTCCCAGTTCCGTCCACGTTTTACACTTTTCTCCACGTTATTTTGTTGCAATTAATACTTGTTTAGACTTACTATATAAAGACAATTTCGTCTCCCTTTGTATTACAACAACAATAAGATAAATTTCTATTGTCTACTTTGCATTCTGAAGAGAAACGAGAGGGAGCATCATTGTTGATTCGGTGAGAACAAATTTAACCGGGTATTCTCGCTGGTTGTTCGTGTTTCCTGTAAGTTTCTTTTTGTAATACGTTCTCTCTATGGTAGATTAAAGTTGTGTCGTCCGTGGTTTTTCCTGCATTGAGTTTCTATGTTAAATCTTGCGTGTTTTGTGTGGTTTGGTGTTTTGGATTTGCAATTGTGGTTTCTTTATCCATTGGATTTGTTAATTTTCGATCCGCTGCGTAATTGTGATTGATTTTATTCCCTAACAGTAGGTGTTCAGTTCCATGCATTATTAATTAAGGTTACAATCATGTAGTACTTGCATTGTTCACGTCTCGCTCGTGCACAAATAATTACAATTTGCAACAGCCCAAAGCTGAAGGAGCGCATGCAGTATTGTATGAATCATCCAGAGGAAATGGGGAGACTCTTCAAACTGAAGTCTCAGATCGGCGAGGTCAAAGAAATAATGATGGACAACATTGAAAAGGTATGTTTTGTCCTGAACTGGATGAATTGAGTGCAGGTGAAGCTGTCTTTTCTCTCTTTATAGTTTGATTTATGTCAAAAACCTTAAAAAGTGAATATTGAATTAGATATTGATTTTCTCCAAACTGGAGGATGATGGTGTTGATATTTTCAACCCCAAAATTTGCTTAATTGCATGAAGCAGAAGGCTCATCCAAGTTGAAGTAGTTGTTAGTCGTCATCAAGAAATTGCAGAGTGGAGAAACCTGATATTCTTGCCCCCCCCTGCGAGTGTAATTGTCTAATAGCTTTAGTTGTGTTGTATGCTAGGTTCTCGATCGTGGGGAAAAGATAGAACTTCTGGTTGACAAGACCGAAAACTTACAGTTTCAAGTAGGTGGCATTTGTTTGAAGAGCTTGTAGACGTGAATGGGTGAAATTATTTTGAACTCATGATTTTTGTTTGTTATGATTGGTTAAAGGCAGACAGCTTCCAACGACAGGGGAGACAGTTGCGACGAAAAATGTGGTTGAAAAATGTGCAATACAAGGTGATGGTGGCAGGATCTTGCACAGCTTTGGTGGTCATAGTGTGGACGCTGGTCTGCAAGGGATTCAAGTGCTAGCTGATTGATTGCTGAATGAATCGCAAAGATAAATCGGAACCTTTTGGGTTTGGGAAATTGTAATACTTGTTTATGTTGATAAACCTCCCAACTTCAAGGAATTATTAATCCAGGGACCACAATTGTTCTGAACTTCTTAAGTTACTTCAAACAAAAACTTACACAATTGTTCCTTTATTTTTTACCATTCATTTCCATATGTACATCTTCCCTAAAGTTGTCTTGTTAGGTATTAATATGCTGTTGTTGAACTTGTTCGATCAAGTATTATGATGTAACGTTGACTGGTACAGTGGGAGCACACTTCATCTAGTTATATATAAAAAATGAGACCTCGGTAGATTTTGATACAAGAGGCATGTTGGTTTTGGATTGTTCTTGCCTAGCCTGGAAGTGCAAGTAGTTTGTTGGAATATTTGTCTTGCTGAATATTACCAAATTAGGGAATGAGATGTGGAGTGACGGTGTTTTGTTTGTTTCCTACGACTGCTGTTTTGTTGTTTCTCGGAGAAAGTAATTATTATAGTGACCAATAAATAATGACATGATCGAATATGTCAATAATAGATTAGGTAGTAGATTTCCTTATTATTATTATTATTATTATTATCGTCGTCACGACGTCAACCCATACATGTTTTTTCTTCGAAAAAATGGCAAAAAGGAATTATAGTGGCGATCGCAAACGACAAGGACGAAGATGTTTTAGATAACATAAAGTTGCAGAGGCACAGCTGGGGTTTGTTCCGTGACCGAATTCCTGATCTAATATATATAACGAAGTGCTCTTAACATTGGACGGCACCAACATTTCTTCTTGAATTTGATTTTAACAAAGCCGAGATCTATATAGTATATATGTGACACGTAAATAAAGCCGAGAAACCCTTCCAATCCAAGCTTGGCAAATAAATTTCTGACCTTCCTGTTCTGTCTTAAACTGTCATTATATATGTTACTGAAACCTTTTCTATCATCATGATTTTCGCGTTCATGTGTCCTTAAACTTCACTGAATTGGTTTATGGATGGTTTTTTGGGGGAAAGTAGAAAAGAAAAGCATTCGGATCCGATACAACATCATACATGTTCTTCAAAAAATATACAAACTAGTGCAATGGTTATTTATTATGGGGGTGTTAGTGGCGCGGAAAACTCCGGAAAGTGATTTTCGGAGTCAAACGGAAAGCAGAAGAAAACAGAATCCAGCGGAAAACTCTTTCCCTTTGACTGAATTCTGTTGTTTGTGTCTGTCTCCGGAATCCAACAGAAAATAACTTCTGTTGTTTGTGTCTGTCACCGGAATCTGACAGAAAACAAATTCTGTTGGTTGTGCCTGTCCTTGGAATCTGACAGAAAACAAATTCTGTTGGTTGTGTCTGTCACTGGAATCTAGTAAAAAATAGATTTTGTGGTTTGTGCCTACCATTACAAAATATGAGAAACTTTATAGGTGCAGTTTAATTTATAAACGAAAATATGTTACTATAATCTCAAAAATATTAATCCAAATCACATTTAATTTATAATTTAATCTCAATAATATTACAATTCAAATCTCATAATGTTTTGGATACATAAATGTTAATATTTAACCAACCCACATAGAATTTGCCATATTTTGCCGCATCTGATCAGCCAGTTCTTTCTTGCGTTGTTGAGTCAATCCAACTTGACTTTCTTCTACTTCGTCGTCATCGTTATCTTCTTCCATTTCTGAATTTGAGTTTCTTCCTTCCGTACCACCGAGCTCATCATCAAAATCTTCAAGCAAATCTGATATGTCTTCTTTACGAATAAAGTTATGTAACAAAAAACATGCTATAACTATTTTCACTTGAGTATCATAGGGAAAAGGCATACAACCCCTTATATCGCAAATCGATGTTTAACAACACCGAAACAACGTTCTATGACATTTCTTAACTGTGAATGACGATAGTTAAAATTTTCAACCGCATTTGATGGCAATCGATCATTATCATATTCACTAAGATGATACCTTGCACCCCGAAATGGACAAATAAATTCTGGTCTGTTCGGATACCCAGCATCGACGAGATAAAATTTTCCTACACAAAAAACAATTTTAAACTGAATCTCAAGGAAAAACCAATAAAACTATCAAGAAACATAAATTAATAATTTTCACCTGATGGTATTTTCAGGCCGTTCTCTCGAGTCAATGCATTTTGTAGGATTCTAGCATCAGCAGCTGACCCCTCCCAACCAGCAAGAATATATGTAAATTCCATGTTAAAGTTGCAAGCTGCCATAACGTTCTGGGATAACTCGCCTTTACGATTTCTGAATCTTGCAGTTTCTGGTCCATTTATTGTGGCTTTAACATGAGTTCCGTCAATAGCACCAATGCAATCCTGTATAAAATTTAATTACAAATCTAAATACCAAGACAACTAATTTGAAGTGAACTTACCTTAAAATTTAATGAGAAGCGAACTTACCTTAAAATATGGAAATACGTTTGGATCATTCTTGATTCGATCTGGAACATTTGTTGAGGCATTAGCAAGCAACATGTCATTCAGTTGCAAAATAGCATTCAACATTCTATTAAAATATGCACTGACGCTCCAAGTAGAACGATGAAATCTTTCTTTAGTCACACCATATCGCTGGTCTTGTCCCACTGTAACAAGAAACATTGCCAATTGCTCCTCTACTGTTACACTTTTAGTTTCAGTCACTAGACATTGCTTCATGAGACTCGGCGTGAGGACGAGGTCTTTTCACAGGTCTGGTAGATATAGGTGTGGTAGAACGCGCCCTTCGAGCTTGTGAATTTTCAGCCTCTAACTCCTCGGTATTAATGTCATCAAGGTAATCTAAGTTGTCTCCTACAACTCCGGTTGTTCTTGGGAAGTCAGTGGCTTGCTTACCACCAACACCGGTGGCTATGCTACTCTCAAACAACATATGAAGTTGTTCGTATATTGGGCAACTCTTTCCTTTGTACTGACCCATGTGTGGGTGTTTCTAGTAAGAAAAACAATATATGTTAGTGCACACAACCTAAGCCAAAACATGTAAAATTAACATTAGAAAGCTTGGGTTCACCTCTACAAAGTCATCCCAAACTTCCTTCTCCACGTCAGTGTGACCCTTAACAAAATCTGGTCCCCAACCACTTTGATTCATGATAATAGTGTAATTCTTATACATAGTCCTCCATGTCTTCCATCGACTATCCAGTTTTGCTTTAGTGATTTTAGGGTCCATTGTTTGATTGAATTTGGCTACAGCATCCAAAAAGGTATCCTGTCTAATTTTTCCGTCTGGGGTTTTTCCTACTCCATCCATAATTGCCTCACACAAAATGTGGAGCATTAATTCTTCTGCTTTACTACTCCAAATGTAGTTTTTCCCTTGACTCATTTCTAACCAATAATATAGACGGGACAAAGAAAAGTCAGTATTCTATTATTTAAGTTCGTAAGTTAGTATTACATGTCTACAAAAGGTATCCAAGCATAACTAGTAAATAATTTAAAAACTACAAAACCTCTCGAACTAATATTGTTACCAACACTGCAACATCAATATTAAACAAGCATTGTCAAACAACACACGTTTGTAAATAAATAATTTAGTAGATTATAACAATATTCTGAGTTCCTCACAAAACAAATGAGATCGAGTTCTTCAATAAGAGGTCCAGTTCTGATCTAATAATCTGTTTATGCATACTAAGTTGAAAGTTGAAACCCCACACTTGTATCATACAACACCCTTATATCACTTAAATTACCATTAATAAGTGACACATGTTAATGAATCCAAAATAAAGTTCAGAGGAGAACATGCAAATCATTTGTGCTCATTAAAAGGCTCTTAAGTCCAACAAAGTAATACACCCTACGTTACTTTCAAATGGTACTTGCAACTATGGTCTTCATAGCCATGGTATTCTAACCATGGTCATCAACACATTCTTCCCCACTCCACACCAAAAAATATCTTAAAAACTACAAAAATTAACCTCCAAGCATCCGAATCAAAACAATAAGTAGCGTATTATATCAAAACTGAAATTACCCCCAAAACTCATATGCAAATCAAAATTGAATATAAATTTGTTGATTACCAATCCTACATGATGGTAACAAACCAGACCGATCTGAGAACAAACCATACCTCAAAAAATTATTAATCCTACATGGTAACAAACCATACCACAAACGAGAACCGATCTAAGAACCCCCAAAATCCTAACCAAAAAATCACAACTGACCCCTAATCCAACAAAATCTCTTGAAAATCAGAGAAAATACACCCCAAATCCCATCAAAAACACCAACTTCATATAAAAACACCCACAAATCAAACATAAAAACGAAGATAATTTACCAGAAACCGCGAGTGGAAACCCTTGCTCCTCGTCGTCCGAACCCAAGCCCGCACGCTGTCAAAACCCTTGGCCGTCGTCGATGGAACCCTAGCCGCAATCAACCCAACTTGCTCGCGGAACACCGGAATAGACCCTTACCAGTGAAATCGAAGAAGTGGAAAAAAGGAAGAAGTGGAGAAAAGGAAGAAGTGGGGTTTCCTTTGGTTTCCAGGGTGAAAAGGTGAGAAAATGAATGAGAAGTTTGCTTTTATACGAGGGAAATTGAAGGAAAACGAGTATATTTTCCGAAACGTGCACAAACAGTTCCATTTCAGCAGTCAAACGGACTTTCTTTTACTTTCCACTGTTTTCCGTTACATTCTCAACGCACAAACCCCCCCTATATGTAAATGGGGGGGAAAAGCTGGGAAATGTAAAATGATGAAAACCAAAAAAGAAAGGGGTGTTCCGAGAATCGAACTCAGGACCTCTCGCACCCGAAGCGAGAATCATACCACTAGACCAAACACCCGCTGTTGATTAAAGATGTTTTAATCGTATAAGATAGATACATGTAAGGGAATCTGAAAAAAAAAACACCCTAACACCTTGTACCGTACGTTGGTATTTTTCAAATGGTTCCAAAATTCAGTCATATCTTGTGATTTGGGTAAACCAATTGATTTTACTATTTTGTTTGTCTGTAACTTTAATCTTGAGGTACGGTGGTGTGTTCAACCCTATAACATATCGAACTTTACAAGTTTCATTAGTTCACCATTTCGGCAAGCCAGAATGTCGAAGCTTTCAAAATGGTTCTGCGCGCGTGAGGTTATTGTTGAACATATAACATCAAAGCCTCATATATATATTTATGGGGATTTCAATCGAAACAAAACTACCTCGCACGTACGGGTCACACATGACATGCATAGATCTCCAGCCGGCAGTTAGCGTATTTGTTGTTATTATATATATAATTTTTAAAAAAGATAATAATTAAGAAGATGGTGGATAAATACTACGAAGTCATTCTGCACCTCTCCTTTACAATTATATATTGGAAAACAAAATATGTGACAGTTAGACCACTCGGCCAAACTGTCCTTCATGACTGCTACTCTGTTTTTAATATTGATAACATTCAATAGTCTTGGGACCAGGACAAACACGATTAAAGCACAACATATGCGAGGATTCAAATGTCACCCTTTCAGTAATTAAATCTTAAAAACACAGGATGAATAAACGCATATAAATATATCGATGTCATTATTATGTTCACGTATTTCTATACTCAACACCACACATACGTGCACGAAGAAAACATCTCGCATTCTTTTTTGTACGACAAACAAACCACTGCTAAGTTTGATCTGATTTCTTATTTTCGAAACTAAAAAACATATCTGCATCCAATCTCGCAACAGCAGGCAGAGAGGAGAGAGTCACAACAAGAATGTCCGGAAGCTCTACATCGATTACTTCAAGTCAAATGGATCTATCCGAGGATCATGTTCACTTGCCATCACCATCCCAGTGCACAGACATGTTGGACACATAACCTGCATGTACTCCCAAAGTCATATAAAACTCTTGTCAGAAGCAACTCGATTGCATACTGTAAAACCCATGCACATTAATCAGAATTTAAACAATATAATCACTGTGAAAGCCATGCAAATGAAGTAGATAACATTAATGGTTGTTACATACCAATTTTCAGAACAATACAATATCCATTTATATTTGTGATGCAACGCACGCTATGAACAACCAAATGCAAACTACTCAAAAGATTGGAACTTTTGGATCAAATACATACCTTTCCAGCACCTGAACAGTTCGGACATCTTTGAGTTTTTGGTGGTTGTAAAGGAACAGAAGAACCACCAGAGATGGATAGCGGCTCAATGATTATGGACAATCCACTACAAGAACACCTGGCGCATGATAAATAACCTGCAAACCACCAAGTGTTTACAAAAGTGCAGCTTGAGCAATAAACATACATATTAATGTGGCACACAAATCAATAGTAGCTCAGAGTTACTAATGTTCCCATATCAGATCTTGGATAAATTTGTTTAAAACAGCAAAATTAGCATAATAGTGACGTTCATCCTCCACTAACAAATTATGCATGATGATACATGTCATAATTATTCTGTTAAGTATATCCTTACTCTAGGATCGATGTGGGTCGTTAAATTTAATCAATTTTAAGTTTTAATCTCTACCTAAATAATCAAAGATGCAGCGAAAACAATAAAGACAAGTAGAGACTAGAAATATGCAAACCACAATGACACCGGAATATATTTATAGAGGTTCAGTATCCCGTCTAGTTCCTCTCTTGCAAGTCCCGCTTACGACTTCACTATCAATTTTGTTCCGGGCTAAAATTAAGTCTTTTCCACAGCAAGCTAGCGAACAAATCTCGCCTAGCTTGGTCTCATCTTCTCACAATCCGAGAAGGAACACTTCAGGTTCTCACCGAAGTCTATACAATTTTTGTCTTGGACTTTCAACACCTTTGCATCTTTGGCTTACAATTGAGTGGAACAACTCTCTATCTTGTGCACATTTTGAGTAGGATTTGGATATGATCAAATGTGTGGAATTTATGCTTAGAGTGTGGTGTAGGAGTTTTTAGGATTGAGACTTCTCTTTAATGTATGAGACAATTGTGTGTGGGAGAGTTATTGAATTGTGTCTTGCTAACATCTATTTATAAGTTCCTAAGGAGTTATAGCCGTTCTGACAAAAGTGATAGAGGAATATGTGAAAAACACAAAACAGAGAATCACATGTCATTGTTCTAGTTAAGTTCGGTCGACCAAAACGGATAAAACGATCGACCAGATTCTGTCCAGAAAAGACATCCAGACAGTTCCAGAAACAAACGGTCGACCAAACAAGGGACGGTCAAACGAACATGACTATAAGTTAAGGGATTAGTTGAACCAAGAGTGGGACGGTCGACCGATTAGGCAATCCAGATTTATTGTCCATCAAAGTTGAAGGACAAACGGTCAAAGAAAAAGATTTATTCGGTCGACCGATAAAAACTGACACTACGGGGTTCACGAGATGTGTACGTTCGATCAACCGAAACTAGGACTACGGTCGGCCGGTGGTCAAATATATTTCTAAGGTATGGATAAAAATGTGAATATGACCGTTGGTATAATACGACAAGTCTAATGGTCAAATGACACGTATAGACGGTCGACCAAAAAAGGTCACAATCGACCGGTCGTGCAGTTAAAATGACTATAGGTTAAAATATCAATCGGTCGAACGAAAGTGGTTAGGTCGACCGAATTTGTACAGACAATTCAGGTTTGGACTTAGTGATTTCCGATTTAAATTTGGATGACCTATTGAAATCCAAATGATCTAAGATTTTGTATGTGACTTCTATAAAAAACCTAGTGCGTATGTGATTAGTTATTTACTATAGTATGTTCAAGTACACAAACTTCCTAAGACTAAAAAGAAATACAAAATTACATGTCTTCAATAACTTGATTACATGTCTTGACATGAGTTCATTTCTTTCTTAAGTCTTAATCACCCGTAGATGTTAGCATAAAACAATATATATGCTATGATTAACCTTTGAAGCAACAATCCACATGTATATGTTAAACCAATAGGTTCAAATTGAAATGAAAACTACAATATGATTAACCTTTGAAGCGACAATCCACATGCGTTCATGAGTGTATATAATTGAACACCTTTGGAGGATGCCACAACCTAAGGACACCTTTCAGAAGTCGTTGATTGTCATTGTCTGGTTAGTGAAACAAAGAAATACCATACCGAAGGAAAAATGTGTAGTGGTGGTTGAAGAAGAGGGTAGGCAAATGAAGAAGAGTGGGGGTGGGATGTGAGAAATGAGGATGAGAAATGATCCACAAGCTAGGAAGCAAAGACACTTCTAAAGTAACCCACCTAAGAAGAGTGGTCGTGGCCGTGTCGGACACTGATACTCCTCGGACACGCCTTGAACACGTGTTGGACACGCCAAGTGGCGTGTCCGGGGCAGTTTCGACATTTAACAATGGTGGACACGGCTAGGACACTCATTGGTCTCGATTTTGACTTGTCTTTTTTTCTTCCCCCTTTTCGGTACTGGAATGTTTATATAACGGAGAAGAATAAGATAAACCGCCGGGTCAAGGAAGTTCCAGTACAAACCTTGAAGTTGTACTTTATTTACAATTACTGTCACTGTTAGGCCGTTAGGGTAGCCCATTGGATCCTATCATGGGCCTATCAAGCCCATATGTCTATCTCCAATGTTTTTTTTGGCAGTAATCAGTTTGCTACCCTTTAATAATAGACACAATGACTACTTTTGTCATGGACAATAAGAAGACAACTTGAAGTAACCTATATTATTTATTTATGAACATTAAACATTTATGAATAATTATTTTTTTACAAGTATATTATTTTTTATTTATATATATTATAATTTTTAATTATAATTTTAATGCCGTGTCCGTGATCTACTTTTTAGAAATTGTTGTATCCCCGTGTTCGTGCTTCTTAGTCCACAGGTTGTCGAATTATAGCATCTATGGTTTATAACGTGATCACACTGGACGGAGGTGGGGAATACATTTTGAATTGCTTGTACTGCTGAATGAAAGCTAATTTACTACAAGAGAAGTGTCCTATAATGACACCCACCAAAGATATGACACACCTCTTCTGAGAATGCCCCTTTGTACGAACAGTTTTGCAGGTTATCCGAACCTCCTTGGGGACAACGGGCACATAACGGTGTCATTAGAGGAAGAAATCAGACAGCTAAAGCTCCATAAGTGGTCTAAGGTACAAATGCTCACGACAAAGCTTGCGATTGAGGTGGTCATTTATGAATGCTGGATGGAAAGGAATCAACACGTGTTTGACGATGCGGAACAGAGACCTCGGGAATCAATCAGACAATCAAAGACGCCGTTCGTCCGAAGAGCATGGGGGACAAAGTAGTTATGGTTGATGCACAATTATTATTACAGTTAGTTGACATGTGGTCTTGATGTAGTTGAGTGATACATGGCATTCATGTATGTCCGAGGCAGCTATCTGGGCTTACGAGCACGTAATTGTCCCATGTTCTAAACTGATTTTGTAACATTAATTAAATAAACAAATAATATTTCGAGGCGTGCTTTCCTTTTGCTTAACAAAAAAAAGTCTCAGAACAAAACAAAGGAAGGGGCAATAGTAAACGCCAGTTTCCCCTTCAAAGTAAAGGGAGCACACAAGGTTGATGTGCAACATGATTAGGTGCATGGTGGTGAAGCGACAAAACAAGTTAGGGAAGGCAGAACAGTGTGCCTTATCAAAACAAGGGTGTGGGTTGACAAGTCTGAGATGGAGTGTCTGAAGTAGAACCTTACCATGCCCATTGGCACCTAGCTGTACAACATGGAGATTTGCATTGCCAGGAAATGACGGTCGAGGGGGAAACGAGGGAGTAAAAGGAGAATAAGACTGTTTTGACAAGTCTAGGATAGGAACTGAAGTCAGGTTTATCAAGGGCAGGACAGCCAAAAGGGACCATCTCCATCAACACATAATGGCAAAAAAATGCTTGAGAGGAACAACCTCCTATTGTGAGAACAAAATGAGATAGAGGTCCATCTTTGTGTTGCAAATTTGCAAATTATTCTGTTTATTATTTTTAAATTCTTCATGATAGATTGCCCGTTAACAAGGTTTGAATTTTTGAAAAGCATATTGTTAGCCAAGTAGTATACCTGTCCCATGACAGTATCTGCATCTCTTCTTTTCTTGTTGCTCAACGTTGTTAACTTCAACCAGCATCAATGCTGAAATAACACCAACTGCTCCACCAGAAAACGAAGCCACTATAGGATCGACCTGACTGGATTGAAACAAGACAAATAGTACTTGCAGGTTCAGGAAATAAGATTCAAACAGAACATCATGATGCATTTTCAACTTGGCAGATGGACCTCAGTTGTTGGGGCAAATGCAAGCTGCTTATGAAATCTTCATATGATGTACCACCCAATCCTAGTTTTAGTTCCAGCTACATGAGAAAAAAGCTTTTAAGAATTCGAAAAGATACGCAACAGTACCATGATATCCATGTAAAACATTAAAAGCATCCAAAAATATAGTAGTTGAGTAAATCCAAGAATGTAGCATGTAATAGATTCTGAGATGGCAAGTAAAAATGTCGGTCACCTTTGTACACTGAAACAACCAATTTATAACTAAAATTACAGTTGGTGTAGTTGTAGCTTCAGCTTGTAGCATATCAACATAAGTACTTAGTATGTAAACAATAAGGATTAAACCCAGAAATTTCTGTAGCAAAAAATGCAGCGGGGATTAAAGGCCACCTAGAGAAGTTTCATAAGAAAACACGGGAATAAGGAAAAAAAATACAAAGCAAAAAAGAAGCAAAGAAACAGAACCATTGTTCAAACTGAAGACAATTTTGTAAATGTTGAAGTTCCAATTAACTTGAGTCCACGATAAAGGGTACCCAACCCAGGTATGCTCTGGTTTCTACTTGTCCAACCCCAAAGATGTAGCTCTCTTACGGAAGGTTTCATACGCATTTAGAATATTTAGTAGGGTTCTATATATTGAGTGCATATTGTCTAAAATGTTGAAGAAATTTGTTGACAAGTCATGGTAATCCTAAAGAAGTTAGGCATAGGGGACTTCTTATAAAACATGTAATATGGTTGCAGTCCTTGAGGGAGTAGAGATTTGATGTACCATCTACCAGTCAATAAGCATGAATTTATCTTAGAAAGTGTGACAATTCTTTCAGTTGATACATGTAACAGAGTTGAAGAGATGGTGATTGTAAACTTACAGTCGGGCCAATAAGTCCTCCGAAGATGATTATCCCAGATATTACTGAGAATGAAGTTAAGTAGAGTTGCTTCAAAGTTTTGGATGTCTGGTAAAGAAAGAAAAATATGATAGAATCATGGGAAAAGTGATACAAATGAAAAGGGGTAAATTAAATTAATGAGAGGTAGGTAGAAAGCATACGACGCGAGGGAGAAAGGGAATGGTGGAAGGCATGTCGGGCATCTCATTATCGTCATTGGTGTCGTCAACGACAACGACGGATTGTTTATCCTTAATGCGTTGCTGGACACGAAGTCGCCTAACCTGGATCGAACAATAACAATAACAATGGGAGAAGAAATGAGGTAGTTGAAAGTGAAAAAAAGAAACGAACCTCTTCCATGAGGAGGAAGATTTTGTTACGGCGGCTTCGGATGTTGTCTTGGATCTCTTGTTGCTCCATTTTCACGAAATCCTCCTGTACCGTTTCTGGTCCTTCTATGATGCTGAAGCTGACCAAGGCAACAACCAAACATACCATTTTTTATTTTTATTTTGGATGGAAAAAAATTCTAAATTGGGAAGACTGACTTGACTGACCGACCGACCTGGAGGTGTTGTCGGAGTCGTTCCCATCGCGGGGGGCGCAGAGCACGTGCCACCGCACACTTTTTGTTCTAAAAGAGGAAGAGGAAGAGGAAGAGGAAGAGGAAGAGGAAGAGGAAGAGGAACAATAAGAAGAAGAAGAAGAAGAAGAAGGGAAGTGGAAGAAGGAGAAAGGAGCAGCCGCCGCCATCGCCATCGCCATCGCCATCTCCGACGTGGGTGGGTTACGGAACTGATTTGATTCTCTTCTATTTTTGTTCTCTCATTACACCCTTCTTTTTTACATATATGCATGAAGAGAAAAAAGAAAAAAAATAGTCAAGTGAAATGGAGATCACTTCTTTTTTTAATCTTATCTCAAAGGATTAATAGACTATTAATTGCATTACAAAATAAATAAAATATATAATTTCACACAACCGTTTCTGTTGATATGTTGAAACGAGTCTGATTTTCTTTCGGTACTCTTCTTCAAATCTATGTCGATCACACAAATTGAATTATTTCTCATTATCCATTTCACCCTACACATAAAAAGTTATAAACGTATCATTTTTTAGATAATTAACACAGATGAAAACAAACTTAAGTTCAATTTCAAACATCCATATCAGCAAACCATCCGACCACGTCTAATTATCAATTTCAAACAGACCCACTCTAATTATACACGGTAAACCACAAACAAATTTCTGTCTGCCCATTTTCACAATAAACGAGTCTACGTTTATTTCAAACGAAATATTACTCACCAGGCAACCCACTCTAATTAAATACACTTACATATGAATTCATCTTTCAAACTCAAATTAGTAATTTATTTTTAAAAAAACCATTTAAACACCAAACTATGAAACACAACAGACTTAATACAACATTTACACCAATGCCATGAAACCTGATATCCAACTCTCCAATCAAAAGAACCGCGATATGATTGACAATCTTCATAATTCGATAACAAACTTAAATTAGTTGTTAGTGAACTCGCCCACATTACAAAATCAAAAGGAGTCTCATTTCGTCAAGTAAGCCCTACACTCATTTGGACGAGGACAGTGAACATGCTTCAAGTTTTGGAAGGAGTGTGCGCCAAGCATCTGCTATCTCATTTGAAAGTTTTGCTTGCCCCTTTGCGAACTCATGGAATGCAACACCTAGGTCTCTGGTCTTCTGTTCTTGGAAACGTACAATTTCTTCATCCATTGATTTTACTATTGTATTAAAGATCCGTGTTGCCTCCTCACTCTCGGCTTTCAGCTGCAAATCAACTTCAAATAAGCATACAGTGTGGACCATGTCTTCTGCAAACAGAAGTTACCAGCTATTTTTTATATATATACCAGAAATGGAACCAATACTAACCTGTCTGTATTCGATTTCTGCCTCTCCAACCTTATCTGAACGTATTAACATAAGTTTGTCACTGCATGAAAAACATGTACACCTTGTTAGACTTACTATTATATACACCGAGAACATTTGAGGAATAAAACATACAGAAAATCATATACATGTGGTTTTTTTTCACGTGAAAGTAATATTACACAGTTTACCAAAGGAGACAAAAATAGCATGTTACGTATGCACATAATTTGGATAGGGTAAAAACATATAAACACATCACTTCTACATATTCATCCTATTCTACAGAATATTTCCAAGGATTAAAGTTTGGAGAGGGACTGTTTGGCAGGAGACAATTCACATGCCAGAACCATGAATCTTAATAAGTTCTATCTCAAGTGTAGGCTTTGTTTGTAGTTGTAAATTCCAAGGAAGCCATCAGTTGAAAGCAAGTAGCAAGTTGAGATCTTCACTCTTGAAATCCCATGTTATACAAGCTGGACCATAACAGAAAAAAACAAAACTCTATCTAAAAGAAAACACCTTTAATACAGTGTGATATAAAAACAATACAAAGTAAGACATACAGGTTAATCTCCTTTAGTTTGGTTGACTCAGCCAATTCGCAGTGCAGTTTGAACGCACTTGCTCTTTCTACCATGGTAGCCTGTGATCAGCAAAATGCAACAACCATCAGAAGAGCTGCAGGAATATTATTGATATTTCTTGCTACAACCAAATAAAGCAAATACCCCTGCAAATTTGTCTTGCGGGAATTATGGAAGAATATTATTAAGAGATTGGCACCTAAAAGCCATTCATACTGGAAAACTAAGCTGATAGTTTAAGATCAAAATATAAAACCTTTATAGACTGCACAGCACGGACATAATCTTTCAGTGGCTCCTCAAAGTTCATTAACAGATGGTGTGCCTAAACCAAGAGGCATCATCATTAAGCCAAGAGAAACATCATAAATACTGGGGAAAAGAATAATAGAGAATTTATGGCAAAAGGGAATAGTACCTCCTTCTCCAGCTTAATTGATAAGGATTCTGATCTTGAACCAAGTTCAGAAAATGCCTTTCCAAGAGATTCTCCCTCACAGGCACCAAGAAGCTTAATTGCCTTCCCAAAATCTGCTAGAGACTGACCCAACTCTGCAAAACCAAAACAATTACTTTATGAGATGGCATCACGGCAATGACAGAAAACCAGCTGGAAACGAATGGAATGAAATCTCAGTTGCCTCTGTGTCTTTTTACAAGACGGAATGCCTGCTTTTGCGCCTCAGCAAGGTGATCCTCGAGTTGAAAAATGTAATGTTTTAATTTCTCATACTCGGGCGTCGACTCTTCGACAGGCTTTTCTTTTCCAAGAACAACATCAGTAACCTTAGAATGTACATCCTGCAACAGATATTTTGACTGCATGTTAATCTTGATTATTAATTACATACGTACGAAGAATTGAAATGGTGCCAAAAGAGCCAAGAATCTAACAGGAAAAAAAATCTTAAGGAATGTCTAGATTACAGTTCCATCGCTACTATTAAAAAAAGGCTAGAATAAAAGAGAGCGCAAAATTAAATCTCATGTAAAATGAGAAAGATATGCAACTTTTTTCGTAACATCTAACTTTGTTTTGCACATTTTTGTACCGTGATGGAATTTACCTTAAACATCTGAATAAAATCGCTAGGTTTCTTCTTGAAGATGCCAACTTCTTGAGATCGAGCTCTCTCCATGTTCTGCAAGTTGAAACCAATAGAATGGTTGTGTACATAGCACAATAACATAATGATGCATATAAATGGCACTGGCATGGATGCACAAAATCGGAGGTTTATTTTATAACCACACGATCAAAAGTTGCATATAACAGCGAACACGAGAGATTACTTGGAAATTATTATGTATACTGTGGATTTTTTTTATCAGGAAGCGGAATGATAGGCCATTTTTAAGAGCTAGTCATGGAAAATGGAAAAAAAAATACCTCTTCGTCTTCTAGCAAGAAAATTCTGAAATCGTCACTTTGTCGCAGTTGAGGATGTGAAGCTAGTCGATTGATAAATACATCCAGGCCTTGGCGTCTCATCTCAATGAACTCGGTGCTAAATCGGAACTTCTCTGAGAGGTGAATGAAAAAGAGAGAGTAACTAATAGCTTTAATAATGTCCCACGGTAAACTTGTTTTAACCAACAAAATGATGTTCAAATATAAGGCTTACTAACAAGACAAATTATCTGGATCCATGGTAAACTACTCTTAAAACAATAGGCACAGACAGAGTTGATTCCTGGTTTGATTTAATCACACTTCATCTACAACCAGAGGTGGACACAGATTGCATCAACCTTCTAAATAGATATTCTCATATAATTTCCAAAGAATTGGAAGGAAAAAAAAGCTTTAACTGTTTTCACTTGGATTCAACCAATGAGTTTAAATCATGTTTTGCTATGTATATTTGCTGTTATGAAATCTTACATTTTGAGAGCAACGATTTCTATCACCAACCAAGCAACCAACCAACCAACCCCTTGTCTGATTTCTTTTTATCAGAAGAAAGGAAAATGTAAGAGAGAAAGAATTGAAAAAGAGAGGAGCATTTAATACCTACAGCACTCTTCTCTGGAAGGGGAGGGATGAAGATGCCTTTGTATTTTTCAAAAAGGCGATCGCGCAACCAAACGAAATCACTATAGCGGCGGATAACAATCTTCTCCGGTCCTTGGTATTCAGGCAAGTTGGTCTGCAGTAAACAATTGTTACTACTAGATTTATTTTATTTTATAAAAAAAAACTGGAAGAGCCAACCTTGGTGATGAGACGATAGGAGATGTAGGCTTGGACGCCGTTGCCGAGCTTGACGGGATCGGAGATGGAAACCTCCAGGAAAGGATGTTGATGTTTGTTGTGCATGGAATTGGAAGGGGACATGATCGGACTCTGAGACGACGATCGACCATTAATATCCTCCTCCTGCTCCTGAACCACAACATCTATCGATCGATCAATCGATCGATCGATCACAGATCTAATCGAATCCAAGGAAGGAGAATTACCGCCGAGATGGTGTTGATGGTGGCCATGATTTCTCTCTCTGTTATCCTTCCTCCCTCCCTTCCTCTTTAAGGTCTTAAGGACTAATCCGATTCCGCTCCGGTAGAACCAGAAAGGGGGCGAACTGCAACTTCTTTTGTTTTGTTTTGTTTTGTTTTTTGGGATCGGATCCAATCTACGGGGCTACGGCCTCTTAGCCTCGTTTCCTGTCCGTTGGATCATTCACCCTCGACAACAGGTAATAAATAAATAAATAAATAATATCAACAAAAAAACAGCCCAAAGCCGAAGCAAAACAGTTGTTTTTCTTTTTACATCTCTCTCTACGTCCGCAAACCGACGTTTCCTTCGATCTCAGAACGAATTGGGTCGCGATGGGGATGACCATCGAAGGTACGTACTTTTCCCTTTCTTCCTTCCTTCCTTCCTTCCTATTCAAGTCAATTTAGCGTTAATTAATTAGGTCAGGATTGGTCCAAATCGATTTTTCATGTCTTCTTCCTGATTTATGTCTTCAACGCAAGGCTATTCAAGTCAATTTAATAGGGTTTTCATTTGTTTGGATGCTTCGGTGGTCAGATCGAAATCCATCTACTATCTCTTTTACGACCCACACCTCCTCTGCTCCATCATATGCTCATCTCCATTCGTTCCATGCAATCACCATATAGTATAACTCAACCTTCATCCATCTTCACAAACAACCAATTTACTTTCATCTTCATATCCATCTAATCCAATTCACTTTTAAAAGTTAATACAAATTAGTCCATTTTGGTTTACAATGTCAAGAACGATAGAATAGATGATATTGCTTTTATATTTATACAACGGATACTGTAACATCTCAAAACAACAGAAATTTAAAAAATTATAATCAAGGCAACATATCTCAATAATCAAAGACGAGACTGTTACTTCTCATAAATCATATAAGCGGTGCACTATATTACATCAGAGTTTTTCAAAACGATACATGATTACAACAGAACAACAAAAGAAGATAAACGTAATCATGTCGACCTCAGTGGTCCGAATAGAAGATATGATCCCAAGATACGTGCGCCCGCTGATCACTATCCAAATGGACCTACTCCGGTCTTGAAAAAGATGCAACAACAATGTCTGAGTTTCCATAAGGAAACACTGTATGCCAAGTTCACCTATATGCATGCAGTAGTACAAATGAACTTATCATACTATTAGCATGTCATGTCATCAACAGTAAGAAAAATAGTTCCCTCGAAGGGTAACACATGACCTCAGTTCGACAATCATCATCGGGTCTTCCGAGGAGACCTACCGTAGGCACATACGGTCTAACAGAGCAAGACGCGACACCCCCACACGCGGCTACACTAAACATGAGGTTCGGCAAGAGACATTCGCCACGTCCGCGCCATAAGAAACAGATTTGTAACTCGTGGTCGAAACCACACCAACGGAACCGTCGCTCGGTCGGTCCATCAATCATCATCTCAATAGGTGCTCAGCTGAGGAAAACATAGTCGGAACATCATCGGCCTATCATACAACATAACCGGAACAACATCGGTTCATCAATCATCATCGCTGGAACAACATCGGCGGCATCACCGGCACAACATCGGACGGGTCCATACCGAAGTCTGTCAGGTCATCAGGCTCCACGAGCCGCAAACACCAACGTCGCCGCTATAAAAGCAGGGTAGTGACATCCGTCGCCATATAAGCCGGTAGTCATCTCACCCAACGACAGTTGCGTGCTCGCACAATCATCATACATTGGGATCTGCGATCCCTCAGGCCTGCTACTCTACAATGAGTCCAATCAATCCATCATATTAGTCACGATCCATACATGGAGGTGACACGTCCCGAACACTCACACTCTTCCACACGGCGGTCCATAGGCAGACACGCGGAACACGCCCACCTTCACCTCTCGGCTCACGCACAAGGCGAGGACACAGATTTCCGTGGACAGAGTTGACATTCAAAAAGGAAACCAGGAATTCAGTCTTGTGCAAAAATGGTCGACCGAAGGAGGCAACCCGGTCGACCGTTTTCTCAAGGGAATCGGTCGACCGAAGGAGGCAACCCGGTCGACCGTTTTCTCAAGGGAATCGGTCGACCGAAGGTCTGCAACGGTCGAACTATTTGCGCAAAACTTAAGTGTCAACGGTCTACCGAAAGTCTAAAATCGGTCGACCGAACGAGGTCAAAATCCAGAGTCTGGTCAACATCAAATCAAAACTATCGGTCGACCGAAAACTACCAGGGCATCCTATTACTTCTAAGTCATATAACGATCGGCCGTAACAAGCATGAAATGATCCAGTACACTTAAGTTCCGGTCGACCGAACCAAGGAATCGGTCGACCGACCAACCAACACCACCCTCCCACGAGGGTGAGGGTGAGCAACCACCAAACACACTAAGAACCGGCATACCTCGAAGAAGACAACGAAACCGCCGAAGCTCCGCTCGCGCACGCCGTCACCTCCGGTGATCCTCCTCACACGATCTTATTATAGACAAACACAAAACACAGAATTTATTATAGACAGACTTTGAACTTATTCTGGATAGACTTTGAACTTATTATGAACACACAATTTATTCTGGACAAACTTTGAACTTATTATGGACACACACAATCTATTCTGGACAGACTTTGAACTTATTATGGTCAGACTTTGAACTTATTATGGGCAACGCACAGAACTTATTAAGGACAAACTTTGAACTTATTATGGACAAACACACAACCTATTTTGGACAAACTTTGAACTTACTATGGATAAACTTTGAACTTATTATGGACAGACACAATCTATTCTGGACAGACACACAACCTATTCTGGACAAACTTTAAACTTATTCTGGACAGATTTTGAACTTATTATGGACATACACAGAACTTATTCTGGACAGACTTTGAACTTATTCTGGACAAATACAGAACTTATTATGGACAGATTTTGAAATTATTCTGGATAGACTTTGAACTTATTATAGACAAACACACAACTTATTCTGGACATACTTTGAACTTATTATGGACAGACACACAACTTATTCTGAACAGACTTTGAACTTATTCTGGACAGACACATAACATATTCTGGACAGACTTTGAACTTATTATGGACAACAAATAAAACTTATTCTGGACAATCACAGAACTTATTCTGGACAAAATAAGATGTTCGTCTGTCCATTTTATGTTGTGGGTTTTTCCGTGAGAGAATCAAAAGTTGCATTGAGAAAATAAATGTTGCATTGAGAAACGTAATGTTACATTGTGAGAGTATAAGTTGCATGTGATACAAAATAAATTTGTTGTTGCTGACTGGACTGACCACGTCAGCGCGCGTCCCGAATATAAACGTTCATTAATCATTTTCCTACATACAATAGAAGATCGGTCATGTGCTACTTAGCGTCTTAAGTAAAGCTAAAAATTGCCTAAATTGACTGCAATTTTGCTAACATTTTTCTCTCTCTTTTAGATGGATATCTGCTGCAAAATTCTTGACAAGTGCGTCAGCTGTTGGTAGCATTGCCATTCCTGTCATACTGAAGCATGCACATCTAATTGAAACAGGGGCTATGCTTATCGAATTCACGTCATTTTTCATACTTGTCTGCACGGTTTTGTGTTACCACCGGGCCAGCCTTGAGGACGAGTGGTACTGAAAATAGAAAGAAGAAACTTTGTTGATACGAAAGAGATGCCTCTGACTTCGTGGGAGAAATGACAGGGAGGAGTTCAATTACATCGTTTTGGAAGCCACTGAAGCTTTTACAACTCCCTACTATGGGCCACTAACTTGTGTTGACTAGAAAAGAGCCACGTTGAATAATAGCTGTCTTGTCGTTCCAAAGAAATTTGTGTGCTTCTGTCTTGTCAAGAGTAATAACATATGCAATATGATTCTTATGAGTTGAACAAAGATAACTCATAACAGTAATATATGGCTTGGATGAAGTTTTGGCGTTTCCTAACAGTAATATAACTCAGAATAGAAACCATAACTCACAATACAACCCGATTTGCTTGCTGAGTTTTACTGTTAACTAGCACTGAATGGAGTGATGGCTTATGGGCAGATTGTTGTTTTCAGTGCGAAACTAGAAGTATCGATTTATTGAGGTAAGCCTCCCTGGGAGTCGGGTCGGTCCTCCTGCTGTCATGCATGATATAAAGTATTGCAAGATTCATGGCATCCTTTACCGATTCAGACCAAACCAGATGGAATTGAGTTCCACCAACAACAACCACTTGTTTAATGAGATTCCGTCTGTACGCACACCTGGATCCCCTCTGGCATGGCAATATGGCATCTCAAGTCTCAATCTTATCCATCCGGTGTCCTGTCCAACCCAACAAACATGAATTGGACGACTCTAGATTTTTCCTTTCCAAAACGTGTGATGTAACAACCTTCTCTTTAAGCTTCAAACCACCACCTCCCACGAAACGACAAACAAACATTCCAACAATTCTTTCTTTCCTACTTACCTTCTTTCTTTTTCTTCCGTTATGTTGTGGTTTTGTGGACATAGTCCTTTTTCTTTCTAACTATTTCCATCAACAACAAAGACCACGACTTAAATGCCCTGACCACGACTTAAATGCCCTGACCTGACTCCTGACCAATGTTCTAAATTGAAGTCGCATATGCAGATGCGATGCGGGAGAGAAACGCATCGCATCTTCCCGATGTAACCGCATATGCGGACTGATGCGATCGTATTTTAAAACACGTAGTTTCTGTTTTTATTTATTCTGATTTCTTTAATATTGAAATAATGACCTTACAAATTATTCAAATTTTTACATAAAATTTTATTTACATGTATATAATTTATAATTAATATATTTATGTTATATTATTTAATTATTAAATCACAAACGACATACGCACCTGCATCACATCCACATTCCGCATATATCTGATGCGATGTCTTGTCGCATCCTGGTATTTCTGAACATTGTTAGGACTGAATCCCAAGGAAAGGGGTAAAGTTATGGTAAGACAAGTAAAAGAATAAATGACAGGTGGAAGTAAAGGAAGAAATGATGGGCTAAAGTGCAAATTAAATGAAATCCCCATCCAATATATAATATAATATATAATAAAAACAGAAGAAGAAATAGCTAGCGTGTTGGGTGAGAGGAAGAAGATGGTTTACCGGGCGGCGGCGGCGGTGGCTGTGGTGGTGGCGGGTGTGGTATCGGAGTGCGTGACGTGGAGTCGTATGGAAGACAAGGTGTTCGAGAACTCGCTGGGTCAGTTCCCGGAGGAGTACCCCGACCGATGGGCCAAGATCGCCGCGCAACTCCCCGGTAAAACCCCCCTCGACGTGATGGAGCACTACAGGCTCCTCCTCCAGGACGTTTTCGACATCGAGGCCGACCGGATCGCCCTCCCCGACCACTACTACCCCGATGACGACGACGATGACGTCGATTCATCCTCTGGTCGGGGTCGGAACCCGTCGTCGAGGTCGAAGGCCAAGGAGGAGAGGAAGAAAGGGATCCCTTGGACAGAGGAAGAGCACAGGTGGGTAGGGTGTGTGGTTTTATTTTTATTTTATTTTATTTTTTGTTTCTGTTTTTTTTTAATTATTAATGAAAATTAAGCAAACAAAAAAACACAGGAGGTTTCTGGAAGGACTGGAGAGGTACGGAAAGGGAGATTGGAGGAGCATATCGAGGAACGCCGTCGTCACCAGAACTCCCACACAGGTTGCCAGTCACGCCCAGAAGTACTTCATCCGACTCAACAACAACAACAATAAGGAAAAAAAGAGGGGAAGCATTCACGACATCAACAAACCATAGTAGAGATACATTACATACATATATATATTATCAATCAATGTATTTTGGTTTGGGCCCAGCCTGCCCTGCAGTGCTGTCTCACAACTTAAAGTAAGTTATCAGACTTAAAAGAGTCTTTCTGGTTTGCTGCTGTTGTTCGGTACTCACTACTCAGTGTGTGTGTGTGTATATGTTTCAAAAGTATGTAGGGAGATTATCGAATTAGACAGACAGTACATATTATTATCAATGTATTTTGATTTGGTTTGGTGTTATATGGATGGATGGATGAAATGAAATCTTAATTTTCTCATCTGCTGTGTTGCTTACATCCATTTTCCCAGAGATTAGATTCATCTCATCTCAACAAAAAATAATTTATTCATCTCAACAAATAATGTTGTGAATGAAATTATATATTCTGACCGATCCGTGACCGTGCTTAAAGATGTCAGTCAGTCTTCTTAATTATTTTACAAGATTATTATGCTCATTCAAATTTGGATTTTGTATAGTATATGTTTGCAATCTCCTCTCCTGGTTTGATCTCATGGGATGATGATGGATCAGGATCATGGATGGCTGTGTGTGTTGTTTGACAAAACAAAACAAAAAAGTTATAAATAAATTTGGTTCATCAATCTGGTACTTCCACTAAAACAGAAGGTTCGAGGCCTTTTTCTTCCGTCCCATGCCATCATTCAAGCTTGTCTGACAGCGAGAGAGATCATACAACCACGCACAACTCCTCCCACACGCACATAGAAGAAAAGTCAAAACCAACAAAATTGATAGCAAACATGTTAGTGTCACCTCCAACCAAGTGAGGTGACACTAACAATAAATTTGGAATTTTTGGAAGGGAAGGAATGAATGGATTATGTGTGGGCCTGTTGGGAAGAGATTCAGCCCATGTAAGGTAGAAATAGTGGGCTGGAATATCTGGTCTGATCTGATCTGATCTGATCCAAACCCAAATCCGAGTAAATAAGTAAGTAAGTAAGTAAGGAAATGTGATGTTATTAAGTGATGAGATGAGATCTGGGGAATGGAATTGATGTGGCCATCATCATCATCATCCTCGTCGTCGTTGTTTCTGGAAATAATTCCCGTCTCTCGTCGAAGCCATATTCCTCCTCTATTCCGATCGGAATAGGAGAGAAAAGGAAAGGGGAGCTCCGATCCGATCTGAGATTGTGATCTGAGATTGTGAAATTAGGGTTTGAGGAGGAAGGATGATGTCTTCTTCTTCTTCTTCTACTACTACTACTACTACTTCTATGGGAGGGCATAGTCAGAATCATAATCAGAATGGGGGGAAGGCGATGGTTCCTCCTCCGCCCCATCTGGACGGGGAGAGCACGAAGATGCTGAATCTGACGGTGCTTCAGAGGATGGATGAGTTCGTGGAGGAAATACTCATCACCGCCGCACACGTCACCCTCTACCAGTTCAACATCGACCTCAACCAGTGGGTATGTTTGCTTTGCTTTGCTTTGCTTTGTTTTTTATTCCATTCACTCAAACCAAACCAAACCCCAATTGATTCGATTCGATTCGATTCAATTCGATTCAGGATTCACTCATTTTGTTTTATGTCTGCAGAGCCGCAAGGACGTCGAAGGTTCCCTCTTTCTTGTCAAGAGGTTTCTTTCTTAGTTGCAAACAAACAAACAAACAAACAAACCTACTTTCTTTTTTTCTTTTTTTTCATCCCATACATATTTTATTTTTCTTTACTTTTCCTTGTAGAAACACGCAACCCAGGTTCCAGTTCATTGTGATGAACCGGAGAAACACAGACAATCTTGTTGAGGATCTATTGGGTGATTTTGAGTATGAAGTTCAGGTCCCTTATTTATTGTACAGAAATGCTGCTCAGGAAGTCAATGGTATTTGGTTTTATAATTCACATGAATGCGAAGCTGTTGCTAATCTCTTCAACAGGTTCTTTCTTTCTTTCTTTCTTTCTTTTGCCAACCTATTTTCTCATCATATCTTCATTCTTTATCATCTTCCTTTCTGCTGCAGGATTCTTAGTGCATTTACCAAACTTCCGCCAAAGACTAAACTATCTTCTGCTAAAAGGTAGGTAACACAACACACGTGCTGTAGTAGATAACTAGATATTCTTCGTCGATCACATTTTTCATGTTGTGTTGTTTTCCTGTTATTGGTATCGTTTCTAATAAATATTGATTCTTTGTTAATCCAGCTTGTATCCTCTGTATTTTTTAACCTAAACTTAACATTCACTTTTTTATTTGACAACTATCAATACCTTTCAAAATTTGATCTAGATTTACATACCCCTTGTCAGCATTTTCTTTTGTCTTCTGTTGGACTTACTACATGCATTATGTCTTCCTGTGATGAAATGCTGCTACCAGTAGCTGGGATGTTATCTAATTCTGCCAACCCAGTGAATACCATTTTGTGGTCTAATATTGTCTCTGTATATTCTAGTGAATTTGAGGAGCTTGAAGCTGTTCCAAGTATGTCCGTGATGGAAGGACCTCTAGAACCACAAACTTCGGCAGTATCAACACCTCCTGATGTTGCTGATGATTCTTTCATCAACTTTTTTAGTGTATGTACATGTCAAAAAATCTTCAAGGCACATTATTTTTCAGTTCATTAACAAATTATGCTCTAATCCCTCCAACTTTCATCAATTGGGGTTAGCTTAGTTAGTAGATAGATCTGTGGTATTTGAATAGCTTGGACCAAAATCGTTAATTAAATTATTTTTTAATTTAAAAAGTACGTTCTATTGCTCTAGGCTAGGTGTTCTTGTAACATAGACGTTTTTTTTGGCAGACTGCTCTAAACACTGGAAATGCATCAAATCCTGCAAATGTTGTTGGACAGCAACATTCACTAACTGCACCTGGTCCTGCACCTTCCCATGTCCAAACTGCTGTCTCGATGGTTCCACCGGTCTTGCAGGCTTCTGTTCCGCTGCCAATTTCGACCACTCCTCACATCCCTTCACTTCATACTCCTGATCCAGTTAGCAATGTCACCACCAATCAGGTCTCAAGCCTTCTAAAGCCTTCATTCTTCACACCTCCTTCAGCCACTACATTGATGATGCCGCCTCTAGTCTCATCCTCTGTGCCCACAGCTCCGCCACTCCAACCTGCGGTGACCCTCCAACGCCCATATGGCACTCCTTTGCTCCAACCTTTCCCACCACCTACCCCACCTCCATCTCTTACACCTGCTCAAAGTAACTCCCCTGTTATAACTAGAGAAAAAGTTAAAGAGGCTCTTATAAGGCTTGCGCAGGTACATATAGTGGTCCTGTTGTACAGAAAAACAGCCATTTGTTTTATGACTAATTCTCCTATGCTGTTTCTTCTCTGATTATATGTTTCTCATTTTTTTCAGAACAACAAATTCATTGATATGGTGTATCTGGAGATACTGAATGCTCATCATTCATAAATTTTAGGGAGATGTTCTGCACTATGAAAATCATCTTGGTTGGTGGGGTTTGCTATTGCCATTTGTGGAAATCTTGTTGGTGTGTTGAGGTTTGTTCATAGCTATTGCTGTTTATGACCTTGTCGTGTGATCTTGCGAGCTAAGCTGTATATCTTTTCTTTTTATATATTTAATTTCTCTGTAAGAGTTTGGTCGAACTGTGTTTGTTCACCTTTCTGTTTTTTTGTCTTTTCCGAGGTCTTAAAGACTAGAAAAGTGTAGTTATTTTTGAAACTTTTGTTTTCGTTTCAATTTTGAAGATCGTTTTTTTTTGTTCTATTTATTCGTGCAACTCTGCTGGTGATACATGTTTGGTTTCAAGAGTTTTCTGACATGGAATTTCCACGTTTTACATGGTTGGTGTTAGTGTTTAAATCTTGAGTTTCTTGTTGGTTTCTTATACGCCCACCTCTAAATGGGTGACCCATAATTCTTATGCCCGGGTTTCTTTAAAATGTTGGCTTCACTTTCTACTGAATGTGGGGCAACAAATGCACGAACAGCTATTAGGCTTGTCAACTTGTGCTCCAGCTTGAACAGTTGTGCTCGTTCATGGTGTCCGAAATCATTCTCCTGTTTCTTCAGATTTCCGCCAACGTGAAGAGGAAACCCACCGAACACTTAAAAGAAGCTAAATAAAAAGGTTGTATTTTCCTCAATCATATGGATTATTTCAATGGAGAGGATAGATCTGCTCGCCCATATTCCTACATCAAAGATTGTAAACATATCATCATAACGCCCAGCATCATTTCAGCGATCAGGGAAGAGCCGCCAAAGCGTGGATGTTTAGACGCAGTTGTTTTGGGCAAAACAAATTCCGTTCCAAGAGCAACGTAAAACGTTACCGCCTAAAAACTGAACTTCAAATTATATTACCGAAACAAAGAAGCTGAACAGAATAGAAAAAGAAAAAGGATAACAGAGACTGAATTCACCATGTCCTCAGTCTATAAAAGGAAATTAAATGAACGAACCCTCGCCAAAAAATCTTGATAAATAATGATGAACTCAATGAAGATTGATGACAAATTGAAAAAAGTCAATTGGAACATCGAGCATCCCGTTGCAGTTGTCCCTTTGCATGATCGATGGACAGCGGAACCTAGAATAGTAGCAGGTAGACCAAAATAATGGCCTGAAACTTTAATAAATAACTTGAACAAAATTTGCTGGGACAACAACGCCTATACTAAATTAGCATGACCCATCCATCACAACGTGGCAGAGACTCGTAGCACAAACTAGTGTTCAGAAGAATCTTTACAAATTACGACCAGTGAAGGTCACAACAGCAGTGGCAAATATGAGGCTATAACCTACAGCGGATGACCTCAAGCTGTCTTCACCTTCCGGGATGGCGGTCTGCGGAATATACTGATGAGATCATCAAGGCCCTAGAAAAGCATCAAACAGCAGTTAGGGTTTGATCGCCGCATACGTAGCATGAATTTCATTTAGAGGGCAACTCCAGATAAGATTGATTACCTTTGTTGTGATGACCAAGAAACTAAAGAGAACAGTCAAATATGATCCCAAAACAAGGAGTAAAATAAGATCAAATGTGACACTAGCAACCTGCATCAGTGGCAAAAGAAAATCGAAAGCCTAAGCAAAAAAACATGACGGGAAGGGTGACAGTAATAAATATAACTGATCAGTTACCTGATAGATGTTAAGTTTTGCTGTTGTTGAATAATAAAAACTGAACATTCCATCAAGGACCTCATGCTGGGAATTCACATCAGTGGTATGTTCTGCTAGCTCCTGCACAAAGTTATTGGTAGTTTTGGACTAAATCACTTTTGAGCAAGCACAATCAACAAATAAAATCAACGAGCATTTCTGGCTTCAGCCACATTAGTTTGAAAGCAATCAATGAACACAAATATTTTAGACACATGAAGAGAGACATTCATAGCAAAACTATATCGGAAGACAAAATTAGAGTAGCAATGTAGCATTGCATGAATTCAAAATCAATAACAATTTGCACTGAACATATGGGATTTCGTTTTGGGAATTCTATGTTAATAATAAAAGAAATCATCAAAAATTCTTCTGAACTTAGGAAAGTTGCACAAAGTTACATGCATGCCGATTTATACTTCCACAACATTATCTCTAAATATTTCCAATTTGAAAATCAGCAGGAAGTTTTGTGCATTTTTAAGTGCTATTAGCCTGGTATTCTCATTTGATGTGGGCACACATGAAAACATGATGGTACTGCGTAATGTTGGGAGGGGATTTAACAATGCACTAACACGATACGGATTAAACGCACCACGTAATACCGAATATAGACTTACGGAAATAACTTCGGACCCTTTCTCAAACTTAATGCAACAAGAACACAAATAACATGGAAATAAACAAGCAAACACAAACGCACACCTAAAACAACCACGACACACGCGATTTACAAGGTTCGGCAACGTGTCTACGTCCTTGAAGGTCTCCTGTGAGTTTCCTTTCCTTTTTCCGCTTCTCCAACAAGAGAAGCAACCGAGATTACAAGTATATGGAGGCAATAGGTCCTCCAAATCACTCTAGATCTTTCTCTAGCCTAATCTCTCAACTCAAAATAAAGAAAATATTACACGTGTACGTTATATTAAAACCAAGAGCAAACAAATCATTTTATAGACTCAAAAAACCGAGCTACAATTGAGCAAAACTGAGCTGAAAATTCGTGGGCAACGGTCGACCGATGCTCCTTCGGTCGACCGTCCTTGACTAAACAAGAACGCTTCATGTTGCGATTCGATTAACCGAATCCTTCCCGATTGACCGCGGGAACGCTTCTTCGTGCGGCTCGGTATACCGCGAGAACGCTTCTCCCACGAACTAACTAATTCTCCAACAAACCCACGGTCAACTTTGCACCCCTCGGTGGACCGTTCCAATTTCGACAGACTTTTAGATTCTCGAAACACCAAAAATCCCTCCAACGATTTACCGTACCCGTTGTTCTGAAGTGTATGTTGTCCTCTGACAGTAGACCGAATCCAATTCGGTCGTCCGATCCCAGTTGCACCCGAAGTGCCTGAAATCTTTGGTTCGGTGGACCGAATCCAATTCGGTCGTCTGAACCATGCATCGCCAAAAGTGCCTGGAGTTTTGGATCGGTCGACCGGATTCCATCCTGTCGACCGTTTCTTTCTGGATTTGCTTTCTTAACAAATATAGACAAATATTCAACACGTAATTGATACTACCAGCTAGCCACTAAAGGTAACCAAAACAACATAGCACCATGTTTAATAACCAAGTGTATTTACCCAATTTTATTGAGTCTCGACGTGACCAACTTAAATGACCATTCAAATTACAATTTGTCGAACTTGATGTCATAATTTAATTTAAGGAAAAACCTTTTAGTGAGAGTGCTTCATTAGGTACACATGGCTATACATAGGAAACAAGGACAACAGAAACATATAGATTAATTTCTAAAGAAGTAAAGAACAAAACATTATAGACCAATCCATAGGAAAAGATAGGAATTGTGTAAAGTTATAGTTTTAAATATCTGTAATATAAATAAATGGTTTGAATAAAAATATACAATGTTTTAGACAATGAACCGCTAAGCATGGCAAACAGAACAAGATTATAAACTCGAGCTGAAAGAAATATTGAACCTTTTTCAAAGCAAATATGAAAGGATCCGCTTTTGAGAGAAAAGGGGCTACTCTGGGTGTTCGTGATAGGAGATCCAACCATGATTTTATGTATGAAGGATTTACGCTCAAGCTACTACCGTCGGCAAAAATTTGAATATTTTTTCCTTGATGTCCATATATGTGTCTCTGAAACAAATAAGTACAGAGAACAGTAAGAAATCACACTAATAAAAAAGACGAAGCATGGAGGAGCATATCTATTTTGGTTTTAGGTTATTGTTGTGCATGCCACTTCTAGTGATGATCTAATATGACCGCCCTAAATTCCATTACTTTGCATTCTGCTGATGTATGCTTCACTTCTAGTGATAAGGTAGCCTAACTATGTCAAACTCTGGAGTGTGTCAGGTCAGAGGTGCAATGACTCAAGTCTTCCAGATCAAACAAAGAAAACCGGAGTATATTAGAAAATTGTCAGTTTCTTGCTTATTTATCATCTCCAGACAAAAACAATATTCATTCAATTCAATGAATTACCCAAAAGAAGACCACGGATATAAATTTGTCCCCCATAAAACTCAACTGCTTGCAAGCAAGGCCACAGACAGATTTTATCTCAAATATTTACTGGTAACCAAACAATAGCTGATGGAACAACAGACAATAATGTTTGCTCATATACAAATGTTGTGTGACATAACACTGCTTAATTTCAACAAATTAAAGACACAGAAAACCAACTAAGTGCCAAAAAGAAAGTAAGAAACAGTATCCTTAGTAGCATTTCAGTGAGAGAAAGAAGTTTGTCATCTTTAGGAAGCACAGGTTTCTTCATTTGTTGACAAAGTAGCATGAAATACCAATAGAAAAAAAACAGGAGCTTACTGCAAATTTACTTCTAGTCAACCAACCACAGAAAAATATTAAAAACTACACAAAAATAAAGATGCAACCAATCGTTGGTTCAAATATATTTAACCAGACTGAGAAACCGATCACTTGTAAGAAAAAAAGACAGTTGATCTTACTGCAAGGCTCTCGGCAACTATTTTGACATTTCTTGCAACTGAAGCTTCATCGACATGACTCCTGCAAGCAAATTGAGTGACTTACTAAACAGCAAGCCTACTTATTTGTAGTTGATAGAGGAGAAGAGTTTGCATGTCATACCTTGTGTCGTATAAACCTCCTGTATCTTCTAATAACTCGGGTGCAGAAGAAAGCTCTGAAAGGGTAATAGCAGTAACTCTGACCCTTGAAAATTGCTCATGTTCCCAAGCAACCTAGGAGAAAAGAGTTCAGATTTATAATTATTTATAGATACAGAAACTAGAGCTGGAAATGGAAGCTACCATAACTACTTTTAATATGATGCCCTCTTCTACATGAGATCAATACTAAAACAGTTAACAAATTTCATTGGTAGTGATTGTGATGCAAGAAAGCAATGGATAAAAGGGGTTAATGCAACCACTTACCCGAGAATTGGAAATATTTATTTTCTTGTGCTTTATACCAACAGTGACTCCCAAGTCTTGAGCAACATCTGAAAGACCCTGCCATCAAGAAAACACCTTACAAGTTACTCTTGCTTCCAAATGATAGCTAAATAAAAGGAGACTATGGTGAAGGTTATGCATTATATCATATAAGTTTTTTTAAAGCACACTATCTACTCAGCCTATTGGGGACATGGGGAAAAAAATTACGGTTATGGACACAACAAACTTACTTCGAACACATGCTTTACATAAGCATTCTCTGGGGGTTTTGAAACATGGACCCATAACTCATTGTTCGAGGACCCAATGCTGTTCAAACAAATGGCATGGTCAATACTCTCACGCACACGGGGATCAAAGCTCCTCAACCACTGCAAGGAAAATAAGATGAATTTAAGAAACAAAGCTAAAAGGACTAAAATCGAAAAAATGCAATTAAAGATTATATATATATATGGATGTCAATGACAGAAGAAATAAACCTTCATAGTTCCATTGTAATTGTAAGGTCCACCAGATGTCAAACCAAAAAGTATATTATATTTTCCTCTAGTCTTAGGATTTGCATAAAGACGTGAGAAGAGTCTTGCTATTTCTAAAAGAGCCACGACTCCACTACCGTTACTGTCAGCTCCTACAGATAGTGCCTGTGAAAAGTAAGAGGATATCAAGACATTGAATGGGCATAACCACTTCTAGAGAAATGTTATTTGTTCTTACTGGGGAAGCTCCAAATGTATCATATGATGCAACTATAGCAATGGTTGGGAGTTGACTGCTGTCCCCATCTCCCTTCAATCCAGGCAACCACCCCTGCAGATTATAGAATTAAAAGAAAATGATGTAATTTCTTTAGAAATTGTATGTAGTGAATAAAATTGTAATTTAATCAGCAAAGTAACCACAATATTACAAAGAACGTGATAAAAATAAGCTGTGAAATAAATGTTCAAAAATATTTGTGACTTGATATGTTAATTCAGTTGGATAACTTCCATTAAATATAAATTCCAATGAACTGATTATTTCAGAAATCCATCAGTTTATCTTCATCTGCAAAGAACTTTCTGCTTCAACAGAGAGAGACCAAAGCTTCAGAGAAATCAGAGGATATGGACAAATGTTTCCCACCTCACTCATTAGCCCCGCATTGAAGGCATCCATACCAGAGTATACAAGAGAATAACCTAGAGAACAGAATTTTGCATACGGCGTGATCAATAAATAAAAGCATAGTTGCATTTTTACCAGAGATTGGGAAAATAACAAGCCAAACAGGAAGTTGTAAATCAATCAAGACTGCATACCATTGAACAATGGGTAGAGGAATCACCTGGATGTTCGTAATGGTTGGAGATGCTAATTTCTTTGGCTGTGAGGCAGATATTACCAGCTTGTATCTGTATAAAATGAGTTAAAGAAATGGAATTGACAAGCATAATGTAGTAGAATGCGACGAAACATAAAAGCATGCAAAAAATCAGTATATTTTCCTAAGGAACCCGTGCAATAAAAGGCACATGAGAGCTTATTAATGATGACCTACAGATCGAACTTGGAAAAAAATCCAACAGAGATCAAAGAAAATACGATCCGAAATGAATACAAACCCGCCATTTGTAGCGGAGGCAGGTTGACCGGTAGCATCGATTTTTTGAATATCCGCTACTAATGCCTTAAGATTATCGTCCTCAAAAGCGAAGTACACAGGATACTGCGGCAAGGCCAAGCGAAAAAGAAACACAAAATTGTTAGACATTTGATTTGATGAGGGGCCACTTGAACCCAAAAAAAAAAAAACTCAGAGCATCTCGTATAGACTAACAGGTATGTTGGAGTGGATGAGCAAGCGTTCCAAGTCCTTGAGCAGCCTGTCGTGGTGGTTGTGGTTGTGGTTGGGGAGCAGGATGAGCAAGCCGGCAAGGGGTTTGCTGTTGGCGACGTAATCGGTGAGGAAGGTAGAGAAATTGAGGTGGGAGAGGGGGAGGATGAGGACGGAGCGAGAGAGATCGACGACAGGGGAGGAGATGGAGACGGTGGCGTGGTGGTTGAGAGCGGCGAGGCGAGATCCGAAGGGTGAGCCGGACAGATCGTACTGAATGAGTCGGTAGACGTCGACGACGGTGGCGGCGTCGCAGAGCTCGACGCACGCAATCGCCAGAATGAGCACCAACGGCACCAGTGAGTACATCGACTCCAGCATCTCGCCGCCGCACTGCTTCTTCCTCCCCGACATCTGCCGCTGTGCTGCTGACCAATTCGAGGGTTTCCCGATCGATCGATCTACACGTCCCCATTCGGCCATTCCAGATTAATAATATCGGGTTCGGATCCAAAAGAGGTCCGATTAATAAGTGGTTCTTTTTTCTTTCTTTCTTTCTTTGGCCCTAATCGGCTAATCTATCTATCTATATATCTTCTATACTACTAGAAGATATACTAGAAGAGTGGTGTGGCGACTGCGGCGGATTTGGATTTTGGTTAAGAGTCTTAAGATGGCGGGTCTGACGTTGGAGCAGATAAGGAAGGAGAAGGGCGACGGCGATTCCTCTTCCATCACTTCCCTCACCCTAACACTCCGCGCCGTCTCCGACGTCAGTAACCGTACAACTAACTAACTTTTCCGGGTTTTTACTAATTGTATTGGCACTGGCAGGTTTCGTGTTTGCGTGAGTTGGTCAACTTAGAGAGGCTCGACCTCACCTGCAACAACCTTTCCTCCATCCAGGCACGCACAGCACGTCCTTCTCCATCTTTATATACATACATACATTAATTATAACCAAGGCTTCGTTTAATTAAGGAGTTGTTAATTTGTTGCAGGAAGTGGGTTCATGTGTGAATTTGAAGTGGCTATCTGTGGCGCAGAACAAGCTCACATCTTTGAATGGGATTCAATCCCTTTCTAAGCTTACCGTATGATGATGATGATGATGATGATGATGATGATGATGATGATGATGATGATCACTTAATTTCCTCCTCATCAAACTTCTTCAACATCCCACCATTTCACTTAACCAATACTGTTTCAATAAACAGGTTTTCAATGCCGGACAGAACAAGATTAATTCCATGGACGAAGTCAGATCTCTCACAAGTTTAAGGGCTTTGATTCTAAATGGTATGTCTCTTCACCTGCCCACCCACATCACCTCACCTCTACTTCTTCTTCTACACTTCACAAATCATCTCCTTTTTCTTCTTCCAGATAACAATATCTCGTCCATCTGTAAACTTGACAACCTGGGCCACCTGAACACACTTGGTACAATTTGCTAATATTCTTTACTCTTTATTCATCTCTTTCAATCTTGATTTGTAAATTTTGTGCTGAAAACCTCATCCATCAGTACTTGTGTACATAGTTGAGGCATGTCTTCGATGTACATTTAAGCTTATGTGCACACAATTCTTGGGATTCATTGTCTTCACTTGGTACCCGACCATCTGGGATGCCACATCTGGGATTAATATTATATTTCAAGATTTGGGTTCCAAAATCTATTAGATCACGTTTAACCATGTTGGGGTTATCTCCGGGAGTCCTACTCTCTTTCTCCACCAATTCAGCTTCTCCCTCCACGTAAATTCACTCCATCCACCCAAAAAAATCCTTAACCATGATGCCCAGACTACCCTACTCTACACTCTCTTTCATTCACATCATTTATTAATTAAACAATTTTAATTCTTACACTACATTTCAACAAATTATATTTTATTAATTGAAATTACTACATTATCAATTAATACTCAATACATTATCAATTAATCATAACCATGTGTTTAGACCATGGGTTAATCATCTTAGATTATACTATTAAACCACCTCGACAGGTTGTTTGATCTGGAAATTTTTGAATCTTCATCACTTACAAAAAATATTGTAATTCAATCTGTTACCACAATAATAAAAATTTATCACCTCACATTACTAAAAAAATACTCAATACATTATCAATTAACTCTAATAACAAAACCTCGACTAAAATATATTTTAAAAAAATTCGACGAGGGGGGCAAACACGTGCTCGCGCCCCATGGACGCCCAGGTCGGGCGCGAGGGAGCACCCGATGGACGTCCCTCGCGCCGACCCGTTAACCATGCTCTTACTTATGGGGAATTAAATCATACGGGGAATTAAATCATTCGTCCCAACTCCCAACCATTTAGTAATTATACTACGTAGATAAGATATATGGTTAACTTTCTCTTTCAATTTTAATTAGAGGGGGACTCCATCCATGCAATTAAGGTCGCCATCGAATGTCGATGTTGTGGTAGCACCGAATGTAGGTCTGCGTTGTTTAAGGAAGATATATTGATTATCCAGAACAGTGAGACAGACACCTGTGGATGAAATTGCCCGCTGATGATCGATCGATTATGCTACTTACATAATGAATAAATAAATAAATAAATCAACTTGGTGGCTGGGAACTTGGGATCGCCCCATTTAATACTTATTTCAACAATCAATACTATTTAATATAGACGCGTATGATATAATCACTAGGAAAATTTAATTCCAAATTATGTGCTTACTAACTAACTTATTTTCCTTGGTCTTTCTAGACATTGTTTGTTAGTCTCTACATGATTAGCCACAAAACAGATGTAATTTGCTTGCTGGTGCTATTGTACATGGTCTATTTTAAATTCTAACTTCAATTCAAGGAACAAAATTGCGAAATCCAAAGGTGAATATGAAGTCTCAACATAATATTTTTTAAAATAATATTAACAAAGACGTGCGAACTGCGCATGGTAGGTATACTAATGAAGCTCCCTGTTGAAGGAAAATTGAGAAATAACCATAAGAAAGCTTGTCGAATTCTTCAGAAAAGTTTGTTTTAAGGCAAAAAGATACGCAAAACAGAAATAAGTCTGTCTTGCATGTTCCATCTCATACAATCTGTATCTGTGCCGAGTCAAGATTTATCATCATTCTTAATTATAAGTTGGTCTAATCTAGGCTATGGATCCAATTAAGTTGTATATCGTGGATACGTACAGCTGATTCAATATTGCTGGAAGATAGAGTTTAAAGGAAAAACGCTCGAATGGGAATAGGATGGATGATGGCAGCAAGGTCGATCTGCTGAATAATGGATTCAAGTTGTGGATTTTTACATGGCGACAAAAATCTTTTGGACGAGATATACATAAAAATTTACAAGAATTAATGATGATTCCTCGGGAGTTGGGACTTAATTCGTGGATGTAATTTTCTCAACATTATCTATAAGCGAATTGATTTGTGGACTCCTAACGTCCCGGACGCTGCCGACGTGGATGAATTGTTCTTGTTTAGCATCATAGATGCTTGTGACGTGGATAAATTCGCTTGTGTTTTTTTCCACGTCAACATATATTCTGACGGGATATTGGTATGTAACGAATACAGTGCAAATGATTTGTACAGGGCAAAAGAACAGAGCTCATCACGTCCCGGGATAATGGTGATGTCTTTGAAATCGCGCAAAGATTGTCCTCGAGTAGATTTGCCTCCTTAAGTTGATAATGGTGATGTCTTTGAAATCGCGTAAAGATTGTACTCGAGTGGATTTGTCTCCTTAAGTTGATATTTCTTCTTTCAGTTATTTTCTTTCTTCATCGATCTTCTTCTCTCCCAATTCCGATGGGAATTGTTCCTCACGTTCATCGGCAGAATGATAGAAAAACATGTTCTTCTTCTTCGCCATACGTGGGAATGTGTTGTTTTCCCCCTTCGAAACTCACCATGCAAATTAAGAACAACGTTTTAGTGGGAGAAATTTGTGAATCCGTGATAAGTTCGTCTTGCTGAGTTTTTAATTATACTCTTCAAATTAAATTATGGGTTTTTTTGTTTGTGTGTCACTCCAAAGCATCGATTTTGTCAACATATCACTCGAAAACTCATGATATCACTGGCCAAAAAAATTATTTGTTTTAATGTCACTCCGTTAATTTTCCATTAACATTATTAGTAACATCGTTAAATATATTATTATTTAATTTAAAATTTTGCAAAATTAATCCTGAACTACCTGTAATTTACTATTATCTTTATTTTGTTGTAATTTTTGCAAAATCTACTCGTAATATTCACATATCTCTTTCTTTCTCTTTTCTCTCTCTATTTTCACTCTTTCCTGTCTCTTCCTGTCTCTCTCTTTCATTTCTCACCGAAAATATTTTAATATAGTAAATAATATTAATATTTAATAAAAAGAGAGAAAAGATGAGAGAGAAAAGAAAGAGAGAAAAAGATAATTGAATATTATGAGTATATTTGGAAAATTTATGACAAAATAATTAAATGTTACTAGTAAATTATAGATAGTTCATGGTTGATTTTACAAAATTAAAAATTAAATAATAATACATTTAATGATATATCACCAAAAACAAATAATCCCACTCAACTTGAGCTGGTCTGCGCGCTGCTATCCATAATATAACACAAATATCGTGTGCTGTGTGTAGTTTAATTTGTGGCTCAGATTCACGTCGAAATTAACTTGAGCACAAAAACACATCTTTAGTTAGACTTGAAGACGTACAGAAGAGGGCTTGATTTGATTTCTTTAAAGAGTTCACGGTCACGTATGCAACACAACAACGTTATGGTTGTTCTGCTTTCAGTAGTAGGACTTGTATTTTTAAGTCACAACTACCATTAAGTATAAAAGTTACCGGAATAGTAAAATGCATACGATGATGATGTAGAGGCATGGAATTCTCACCTAATTAAAATCAGGGACGTCTCTCTCTCTAACTATCTCTCTCTCTCTCTCTGTAGTGTGTTGATGCTTATACGGAGATCGATATATTATCTCCACGTGGCCTACTCCAATTGGTTGACATCCAAAGCTATCTAATCGACACAATCCAATCCACAAATCCAAACCAAAAACCTCCAGTACATGTCTGCATCCCCTCCAACCCTTTTATGTTTTCTCAGAGCAGGAGTTGAAGAGTTGTGAGAAACAATGGCAACAGTAAGCATTTCTGGTCTTGGAGCTGCCACTCTCCCTCTATCCCTTCCCAAGTCCCTCTCTTCGAGTACGTACGTACTGATCGATTAGTTTGCAGAAGTTATCAAGTTGTCTAATCTCTAATTTAATTTTCATACATATTTGATTAAGGCTTTGTCAAGTCTCATGTTGTCACAAGGAATCCTCTTACTCTTAGGCAGAATTCGGTCTGTCGCGGTGGAAGGGTTACATGGTAATTATGTTTGTTTGTTTTTTCTTCTTTTGGTAATTAAGGTCCAAACATACAGACTGTAATTAACTTTAACTGGATCGATTATGTATATGTTAATCAATTGTTAGCAAGTTTGAGAGAAATTGGCTCCGGAAGGACCTGAACGTGATCGGATTCGGTCTGATCGGGTGGTTGGCACCTTCCAGCATTCCGGTGATCAACGGCAACAGCCTCTCTGGGCTCTTCTTCTCCAGCATTGGGAATGAGCTCGCTCACTGGCCCACTGGTCCAGCTTTCACATCCCAGTTCTGGTACGTACGTATTCGATTAAGATGGTGTATATATTAAGTATTGTGATATATATCTTAATATGTTTGTTTAATTTGTTTTCTGCAGGTTGTGGATGGTGACATGGCACCTTGGTCTCTTCCTCTGCCTCACCTTTGGGCAGATTGGTTTCAAGGGAAGAACAGAGGAGTACTTTTAATAATTAGATCACTATATATGTACCTACGCTTGCTTCTATCATGCATGCATGTGTATCACTTCTCTATCTATATATGTGCATGTGTATTGTAATAAGACTATCTATGTATTCTTATGTAATGCCCTCTTTGCTTTGCAATGCATCCCAATTTCTCCTATTAATTAAACATTCTTGTCCATTCTCACTTACTATGGATCGAGCATGCGTGGTATATGTAAAGTATTGCTACAGTACTAGAACTTAAGGGTCATCTTACATATTATCCAAAATTATTAGATGCATAAACTCTTTAGAATCCCTGGTTTGGCCCCTTTGTAGTTGGTTAGTGTGTGAGGAGTTTGGAGAGGAGGAGACCACGTTGGACCTCATCGGAGCACAGCCGGAATCGCGTAGGAGCTTTCTTTCCCCCCTAGTGCTGCGTTTTGGGGAAGATTGGTTAGGTTCTCTCAAGGTATGCTTTGGGTAGGGTTAGAACCAACAACTCATGGTCCCTTTGATTCAAAGACTTAAATTTTGTACATGTGAACGTAGAGACATTAGAATTTGGATTTGACTTTGGACTCTTTTGAACACAAAATCACATTTAGTTGAGTTGGTAAGCGATGGTTATGTTCTGTTTAGTTGGGCATGGTTGACCTTGTTCTAGCAGCGATGATGTGACCTCCAACTCCTTTTGAGTTGGTGCTTCCACCTTGGAGTGAACACAAAACCTCTATTGACATGTTAGCCATGAATCTCACTTGGATTGTTTGCATTGACTTGTGAAAATAATATCTAGCATGGATTAAAAAAAAGTAAGAGATTGTTACATGCGAATGTGCAGAAGTCATCATTGCTTGTTTTGTCTTGGTGAAATTTCCTATCTCACGTTATTAAAGTTGTAATAGTTGCTCTTATTATTTTGTCCCAGGTAAAGAGATTATTCTTGTCTTCGAAGTTTAAGATGATGTTGCTTCTAAAACCATGAACTTAATTGCTATTAACTTATGCCTTTAAACTATAGGATTGTCTATCACACGAGATAAGCATATTTTTCTTCTTCTGAATGTCAAAATTTTAAATCGATTCAATATATGGCTTCATATCACTCATTTCAACTAGACTACTAGATTTTTTAGGTGAATAAGCTTGTTAGGTTTAAATCCAACAACTTATTACATTATTCAGCTTGGTTGAGTCTGTGATATTATGTGAATGATTGAAAATAATGAGCATACGTAATTGAGGTGAATTTTATTTTCGAAGAGCTAGATTGCTAGGATTGTTATTTCTTGACTTCGTGACTAAGTTGTATATGTTTTCAAAAATAAACTATTTTATTGTCTTATTTTGGGTATTTTTCTGGTTTCATCGTCAGATGTGCCTTGAGCGTACATCTTGTGCTATATCTTTGTAAGGTGTTGATATACTTCGTCATCTATGATTTTATTGTAAGTAATTTAGTCAATTTAAGTGGCGACCAGCTGTTTTGGAAATTTGATTTATGGACAACATTCTTGTGTCTTGTACTGGCCATGATCAATACTTAAATATTCCACTAAGAAGGGAGACTAACTAGCTAGACTATATATATATATATATATATATATACTTACGAGGATCTCCATTGATATATCCTCCTGGCCGGGCGCCACATCAAAACTAGAATGATGTACAATAACATACAAGGAAACTAAACAGAAGAGATAAATAAACTAAAGAAACTCATCTGTGAAACCATGTATGCATAAATTTCATTTATATATATACAATTAATCAGGTAGGCCAAACAATTAAACATCGATCGATACATGAAATTAAAGAAAAGTGATGGCGACGGCGGCGTGGAATGCAGTGCCAATGGGCAGCACCTCCTCGTTGAGGAAGAATTGCGGTGAGTGCAAAAGGCGGGAGGAGCAAAACAAGGTGTGGTTGTAGGTGCCCAAGATGAAGAGAGCTTCGGTCTTATATCTTAGGATTCCAAGACACAGTGAAAACATTAATGATACAAATACAATTCCATAATGTTTTCATTTATTAGGTCTATTAAATATATGAAAGAAAATATTTTCTATTTCATATACTCATGTTGTTAAATACTTGTAGAACTACAATATATTCTTTAACCAACATGACAATTTCATATCGGTAATTAATGTTCTATGTTAATTAACATGATTGTGAATTACTTTTGCTTTATGTAAACCATTATCTTTTAGAACTCTATGGTTAATGACTAATGGATTTTTCCTCAACACTTCCAAAAGATGAATACATTAATCAAAGAACAAAATGTTCATGTATTCAATTCATAATAAATGATATATAAAAGAACGAGTTAGAGAAATGATAAATACTTTTGAATTTGTTTCGTAAATGAATCAATTCTTTTCTTGTTGATCTTATGATTGCTTAAACTCGTCTCGATTATTTTATTATCTTATTACTGGATGAGAGACATGAACTATGATTAAAAGGTAAACAGTATTAAGAAGAAAAGAAAATAAGTTATTACACATGTGGAGGTGTATTCTGGGAGAGAAAAAGCATCATCACCTATCTTGTCTTCTTCTTCTTCTTCTTCCAAACCGACCTTCCACCACCCCATCATCAAAACTCCATCTCCGATTCCCCAAATCCCCAATCCCAATCCCCTCTCCACCAAACTCTCCCCTCCTCCACCACCACCACCACCGCCTACACCTCAAACTCAAACCCCCCAACAAGAAGAAAACAACTCCAGTTCGGCCCTCTCAAGACCGTCGTCCTCATCAAGGGACACGACGATCCCGAACGCAACGTCGGCTACTGCTTCGTCGTCTACGCAGGCCCCACCGCCGCCGACTCCGCCGCTTAGGCCGTCGACCTAAACGGGGTCGACTTCCACGGGAGGACCCTCACCGTCAGGCTCGATGACGGCAGGAGGCTCAAGGCCAGGTCCGACCAACGAACCGCCTGGATCGCCACTGGAGGCCAACAGAAACAACATCGATCCAAGTGGCACCACGATAGGGACTCTCCCAACCCCTAAATTGGCAGGCTGTCGTTTCCGCATTTCACAACATCCCCAAGGTAATTAATTACCTTCTACTTATCTATCTTCAAATATATTTTTTTCGTTTTTTTTTTGTGTGTGTGTAGTAGATTCTCACCAATATGTTTCACAGCCTTCCAGGAGAGAGTTTGGTTTGATGGTCAATTTCTATGCCAGGAGAGGAGACAAGCATCACGCTCGTGCTACTTTTGAAAGTATGCGAGCTAGAGGAATCGACCCAACCACATATGTTTATACCAAGTATGCCTACATATAACGACATTGTAACACACATCTACTCAGCTACTCCTTTTCTTTCTTATCTTTTTATCAAAAGGTAATTTGTCATGTGCAGTCTTCTTCACGCTTATGCAGTTGCAAGAGATATGCGTGGGGCTTTGTCCTGTGCCAACGAGATGAAAGCTGAGGGTATTGAGATGACAGTCGTCTCTTACAGCATACTCATTGCTGGCTATGCAAAAATTGGAGATGCAAAGTAAGCAAGCTCAGGATTTTGAGTTCCGCTTCACCTTTTGTGCTTGTCTGCCGAAATTGACTCTATTGGCATACTTATTTTCAACAGACAGACAATTATGATTCAGTAGTTACTTGTTTAGGCCAGACCATTCCAAGATTTAACTTGACCTAATCAGATTGTCTTGCGTACTTACCTTCAAATCTTAAATACATTCCTGATAGCATGGCATTACTCTAAAAAAGTTAAAAAGATGTTTCCCACAAACAAAGCAGTAAGCTTTAGCAGTTCCATAGTCTACCGAGTATAATGTTAAAACCATATAGGCATCATGATGGTCACCATGCCATTTTAAGAAAGTGAAAAACAAGGAGGGAAAATATGGAAACGTTCACTGAGATCATTTTAAGAGCCATAGTTATAGCTGTTGACATTTACAAAAAGCAGCAAACATTGCAACAAATATAGTGAAAAGCTACCATAGCCTTCATATTTTACAGGAAAACACAGTCGATCATAATTTATTGATGTGATTCCAACCATGTTTGTTGAGATTTAGGCAATATGGATTTGCATATTTTTTGTGGTCCTTCAATTTTTGAGTTGCTTATGTAAATTGTCTAAACTATTCTTTTCCATGTTTTAGAATAGATGTGGGAAAGGACAGTTGGGTTATTTTTCTTTTCTAATGTCTCTTTTCTCTATCCGCTGGTTAGAAATGACCTGAATTATGAATGTTTTTAACAGTATTATGCTGGCTACGAACTGACATACCTTTCTTCCTTGATGTGGAAGATCTGCAGATAGCTTGTTCAACGAGGCAAAAGAGAAGCTTGTTCCACTTAATGCTATCATTTATAGAAACATTATATATGCTCATTGTTTAGTATCAAATTAATCTCATAACTCTTTCTGTTTGCAACTTCTATTGTAAGATTATTAGGTAGCTTCTTTTTAGTTTTAGTGGTACGAAATGGTGTCATCAATAACGTGGAATATTGATGTGCCCTACTTTTTAGATTTTTCGATATGTTTCACATTTCTAAGGTAGTGAATTCGTTAAAGCCCCCCCCCCCCCCCCCCCCCCCCCCCAATGTGTAGATGTGTGGTTCAAACTTGTAATATCCAGTAAAAGTCACAGAGTATCCACTAAAAGATATTCGGATATGTGAGAAACCAACATGATGACATCTGAAACTCTCAATCTTTCATATGAGAAGGCTTATAATGGGAAATAGGCAAACTGGACCGCGAGTTGTTACTTAAGTCAAAGACAAAAACGAAACTGCAAAAACCTGTAAGGTCAAATTCTAAGATCTCTAATCAATCTGTAACAATTTTCAACATCAACATAACCCCACAATTTTCAACATCAACATAACCCCAATGCCTCAAGAAGAGGCTCCCGCCTAAGCGAGGTAAGGGGAGTCGGATGTACGCAACCCTACCGCTGTAAAACAGTGAGGTTGTTTCCAATTGACCCAAATGATGCAAATGCAACTGACCATCTGCGATTCCACAATAAAAGAAATGGTGATCGTTTAAATAGCCCTTTGATATCGTCCATGATGCTCCAAATGTCAAAACAGCTTAATCTTTGAAACAGTGGAAATGGACACCAATCTGTAACAATTTTAATAAGTAAAATTTGCCCTTATGTTTGTAATATTGTTACGGAAAGGTGATGAATTTATTTGTAAATTTTTATAGAATTACTCATTATCCCTGGGAGTTCTACCTGCATCAATAAACTTCAAATTGTTTGGAAGGTATTTCAGTGATTCTTCATGTACTCATCATGTCAAATTGGGTGACCACTCAAAATATACTTGAAACTCTATTGCTCATTCGTACTTGTTATATAGATGTCACCCAGTTATAATCATTAAACAAGTCTTCTGTACTCAGAATCCTTTTCACTGTAATTTTATTTAATTTTTTTAATGAGGGTTATTTTTTCCACAATGCAGTCAGGTCGGAAACATGGTTAGAGCAGAATCCTTGGTCAGGGAAATGGAAGAAGAAGGAATTGATGCTCCATTGATTTATATCATACTATATACGGAATGAACGGAAGTGTTTGGTTGTGTTTGAAAGACTCAAGGTACGGTGTTTTGATAACACTTGAAGCACATTACCTTATGTTTTTTATTTCATAAATATTTTAGTCTTTTCTGCATACAAAACTATTGGTTTTTGTACTAAGAGATAAAATGATTAAGATGGGCAATGCATAACATTTATTAAGTACTGGAAACCTCAGAGGGGCGAGGAGTTCGCGAAATTGCACTGCAATTTAAGATAGTACATGTTATGTGGAATCCTTCAGCTTGACTGATTCATCACCCTTGGATTCACTTATTTGAAGTCAATTCTCGCAGTATCTTATCATTCTAATTTCTTATTAATTCACAATAAAGAATGAGAAGTTCAAGCTTGTGTACTTGCCTATATACTCATAGGTTTATAATTATATACTAAGAAAGAGCTATTGTCCTGAGACGAAGTGATAGTATTATGCCTGTGGTTCATCCATTCTGTCAGCAAACTAATAAGTGGTAGAATAGGTAAATTATCTATTAAACTGAAACAAAGTAATGAAAATATTGGTTGTCTTATTGTCAAATTCCGTAGTTTGTTTTTTCTTCCTACCGTTTCATGTTATCATATTCAACTCTATTAGCAGCATTGATAAATATTTGTTTTTAGCTCAATATGCTACACATATTTGTGCCCTATATTCTTAGGTCAAATAATAATATTGTTTTCGATAATGGATAGGATTAGGCCATTCTCTTATTCTTTATGCAACTAACATGCAACATCTAGTTTAGTCATCAAAATCATGTCTGTCCATTTTTGCTAAAAGGTTTTGTTGCTTCTGAGATTGTTGCAGGAATGCGGCTTGACACCTTCAATAGTAACCTACGGCTGCCTTATTAATCTGTATACCAAGGTATGCAGCTTCTATTTGGATATGAATATTATACGATGTAAAGTTAATGGTGGCTTTAGTTAAGAGGACATAAACAAAATATTCCAGTCTACGAAGTTATACTTTTCATATAGTCCAATTGTACATGTGTTGTTCCCCTTATTTATTTCAAACCAATTTTGTTATAGGATGTTATTTATTTATTATGTACAGAGGCCAGAGGGAATTTATTTGAAAAAAATACAGGTTTCCTGAATGAAAAGTCCTTCACTCTTATATATCTTTGGAATAATATCTATTGCTATTTTAAGATATAAGTGAGCATACATTTGTTATCGCTGCATCATAATGTTTTTTATTTATTTATAAAGATTGGGAAGGTCTCTAAAGCCCTGGAGTTGAGCCAAACTATGAAATCGTCAGGCATAGAGCACAACAGCAAGACTTACTCAATGCTGATTAATGGCTATATTCAGTTAAATGACTATGCCAACACGTTCACTATTTTTGAGGATACGGTGAAGGCTGGCATGAAACCTGATGCCATTGTCTCTAATATTATCATCAATGCATTTTGTAAAATGGGAAACATGGAACGAGCTCTTCGTATTGTTGGTGAAATGCAGAAAGCAAGGTACATGCCATCATCCAGGACTTTTAGGCCTATCTTATATGGGTTTGCAGTTGCTGGAGAAATGAAAAGGGCTTTAGAGATCCTTGATATGATGAGAAGAGTTGGGTGTATCCCAACTGTAGAAACTTACAATGTTCTAATACTTGGCCTTGCTCGAAAGCATCAGGTATTTTGTAAATTTCTAATTTTGTATCCTTTATTTGTTTATGAATTGAAATCTGTTGACACTTCTTATTCAGATGGACAAGGCTACCAAGGTAATTGATCAAATGTCACTTGCTGGAATCACTCCAAATGAGCAGCATACTTACACAACTATTATGGAGGGTTATGCTTCTGTTGGTGATACTGGCAAAGCATTTGAGTATTTCACCAAAATAAAGGAGGAAGGACTAAAGCTTGATGTGTTCACGTATGAGGCCTTGCTCAAGGCGTGTTGTAAAGCAGGGCGCATGCAAAGTGCCTTGGCTGTCACAAGGGAAATGAGTACTCAGAAGATACCAAGAAATGCTTTTGTTTATAATATCCTAATTGATGGGTATGCACGTTTTTTATTGTTGACTCCTTTGTATCTTTTTAGTTGCTATTGTCCTAAATCCTGCCAGTCATTTGGTACTAATACTAATTGAATTATTCTACTGGCACTAGACATCCTTTCATGGCTAAAATGCAGTTATTTATTTATTTCATTTTCCATTCATAATTCATAAACAACTTTCTATATCCAAAAGATAATGGATGATGCGACCATTGCAATATGGATTAATGCCGTGTTTCGAAGTTTATATCGTTTCAGTGTGCTTATGCATGAAAAGACGTCAAATTCTACAAAAGTAAGGCACACATTTACCTGATTATTATGTACATAAGACTCAATGATGTATTTACTTATTAGAACAATAGACCACACATTTTGGATGCCTCGGTCTTCTTCTATGAGTGGCTGTTATCTTCTGTATATCTGAGCATGCTTAACATTCTTTTGGGTAACACATTTCGTTCTGTAAAACCTATTGAGTTTGTTGCAGATGGGCACGAAGAGGTGATGTCTGGGAGGCTGCTGACTTAATACAACAAATGAAAAATGGAGTGCTACCTGACATCCATACCTACACTTCTTTTGTCAGTGCTTGCTGTAAGGCTGGTGACATGCAGGTAAGTTCATTAAGGTTGTTTTGTAGGTAGTGTTCATTCTGGTTCTTGTAGTCATCTATTTTCATATATGGGTATCTATATAGTGATGTGAGTGATTTTTTCCTGTCTTAACTGTGGGAATTCGTGTAGAGCAACAACATTTTGCTGAACCTTTCTCTGAGAACAATAAATTTCTGAATTGCTTGTTGATACAGCTAAGCAAGCCTCAGCTTGTTTCAATCTGTTCTTTTTGTGATATATTAAAGTTCTGCAACCCCTTGTTAAGAGCACAATAGCACATAATACAGAGCCAAATTGTGGGTAATTGTGAGATCTTCGTCATAATTATTCAAAGTGTGGTCAGTCATGTGAATATCAAAGTAGTGAGCACTTAATAAGTTGGCAACATTGAAGTGACTTTGCTAGTTATCTATTTTCTTCTACCGCATCTTATCTGTTTTCTCTTTCACCAAAGCAGAAGTCTGGCTATGAGATTTTCTCAAACCAGTAACCAATTTTCTGAATCTCCTAGTTGGTAAAGTTTTATCCAGTTAGTAGTAGTAGTTTGCTGTTTCTTACACTGTATTAACTCCAAATATATCACAATACTTTATATTTTGTTTTCTTCGGGAAAAAATTGTAATGATTTTTTTATCATTTTTCTTCCAGAGATCAATGCAGACAGTTGAAGAAATGGTGACTTCTGGAGTGAAGCTCGATGTGAAAACTTATACCACTTTGATTAGAGGTTGGGCTCGTGCATCGCGCCCTGAGAAAGCTCTAAGATGTTTTGAAGAGATGAAGATGGAAGGCCTGAAGCCAGATAGAGCTGCTTTTCATTGTCTGATGACATCCTTACTCTCTAGGGCCACAGTAGCTGAAGAGTACATCTGTTCAGGAATTTTAAATGTATGCAAGGAAATGATCGAACTTGGTGTGACAGTTGATATGGGGACTGCAGTTCACTGGTCTAAATCTCTGCGTAAGATCGAGAGAACAGGTGGAGAACTTACAGAGGCATTGCAAAAGACATTTCCACCTGCCTGGAATTCTCATGAATTTTTTAACTCTGAATCAGACAAGTTGTTAACAGATGTTGCTGACAGTCAATATGAAAGTGACGATGAGGGAAAGGCTAATACTCATTGTTTGGACAGTGAAAAAATTATCACAGATAATGACCACAGATTCTGGTTTTAGTTATTACTGCACAGAGAGGGGCCATCAGGATTTTGAATACCTAGCAAGCCTCTAGTGATTTTTTCCCTATATACTCTCTCACTTTTGGAGTGTATGTTGCCAATGTCTTTTCATCCTTGTAAGGTGATCCCTTCTTAGTAATGTCAAAAAATTGTTTTACAATTATAAGATGCTTTGTAAATGTAGCCATCTTGTTATTCTTTGTGCTATAAAGGTGTATTTTGTTCTAGGAAAATGTTTAGTAGACGCGCGCGTCACTGACGCTACTTACGTGGCGGAGAAATTTTGTCCATTCAGCATCCAGTCAGCATGTACACTAAGCTTCTCAGAGTAATGATGTCTTTCTTATTTGTCTTCCCGATGTATTAAATGCATATCTACGGAGATACCACATTTTCTTTTGGCGCTCAACGGAGATCCACTAAAGATCCCTTAGGGTTTCACGTCACCTAATTTTTTACTCATTTTCCTTTTTTTTTCCGGACAAGCGCATGACTCATTCCGGACACAGTTACTATGTAATCCGCATAGTTGGAACACTTATTCCGGACAAGCGTACTACTTACTCCGGAATGTTGTCTTTTTCTTTTATTTTCCCGATACGTCTACAATCGCATTTAATGCTCCTCAAATCAGCACGTCCTCCATTTCTTCTTTTTTGGCGCTTCACGGAGATACAAAATGTTTTGACTACCTTATTCGGATCCTATGAACCCTTCCTTCTTCTTCCTCCCTTTTTGCTGTACTGTAATGGCACTCGTTAATGTGTCCTCACAGCCGGCGCATACCTCAAACGTCCCGCAAGAGAAGATGTATTTTCCTTCCTTCGAAGAAGCCAAAACATTTTACGTTTCCTATGCCGATTCCTGTGGTTTTGGTGTGAAGATAAGACAATCTCATTACAATCTCATTACAATGCTCCGGGAAACCAAGGTGAAGGTAGACCAAAACATAGGTTATCCGGTAGGGTCGAGTGCACTGCTCGGATCAGGGTCACCGGAAATCCATCCAGAGGCTACGTAATTAACTACGTAGATCTCCAACATAACCACGCCATGCTGTCGGAAGACCAGATGCGCTTCCTCCGACAAAAACGATCCGTCCCGGAGTCCGCCAGAGCACGCATTTCGTGCAATGATGCTGCCGGTATATCTGCCGCCAAGACCATGCAATCTTTTGTGGTCGAAGCTGGAGGTCACGATAAATTGTCTTTCAACGAGCGGGACCTAAGGTTATTTATTCTCTACTTAACCTGGTTGAAGTTACGCATTTAGCTTTGTCATAAAAATTATGTTTCGCAGGAATGTTGTGAACGAGGTTAGAAACCTCAAAATGGGACCAGGAGATGCGCAAGCTATCCAAGATTATTTCATCAGGATGCAGAAGAATGATTCCCGCTTCTTTTACGTAATGGATATGGACGACGAAGGCAGACTACGAAATGTGTTCTGGGCCGACAGTCGTTCTCGAGCTGTTTCAACAGGCCAGGGCAGGAAGACCGGACGAGTCTTCACTATTCAGGCTGAGGAGGCGAGAGACTCCAACACCGTCGTGGAAGGTACGCTTTCAGTTTCTGGTTCAGTAGCGCGTGTGTTGTTTGATTGTGGCGCCACGTACTCCTTCATTTCGGAGAAGTTTGCTGGCGAGTTGGGTCGGACCCCTGTGCTGCTGACTGATGTTTTGGAGGTCAGCACGCCCATGGGTGAGGTGGGCACTGTGGGGAGCTTTTTCCCCGGCACCACAGTTGCTTCGGGAGACCACGATTTTCCGGCAGATCTGGTCTTGTTACCGATTGTGGACTTCGACGTCATACTGGGGATGGACTGGCTGTCAAAGTACGACGTGCGGGTCTTTTGCCGTGAGAAGAAGATCCTGATTCCGATGGAGGGCTTTTCAGATTTTCTGATCAGAGGTGCGAGGAGCAGAGGGGGTCGTTTAATTGTGTCTGCGGTTAAGGCACAGAGACTGATACAGCAGGGATGCAGAGCGTTTGTGGTCACGCTGGTAGTTCCTGATCCTGAGACGAGGAGGCTGGAGGACATAGAGATTGTGCAGGAGTTTCCAGATGTGTTTCCAGCAGAGATTCCAGTGTTACCGCCGCACCGAGAGATCGAGTTCGGCATCGAGTTGGTAGTGGGTACGACACCTCAGTCAAAGGCACCGTATCGTATGGCACCTGCTGAGTTGACAGAGCTGAAGAAGCAGTTGCAGGAGTTGATGGAGTCGGGGTTCATTCGACCGAGTGTTTCTCCATGGGGAGCGTCAGTGCTCTTCGTGAAGAAGAAGGATGGATCGTTGCGGATGTGCATTGACTACAGGATGCTGAATAAGGTTACCGTTCGGAACCGGTACCCTTTGCCCAGGATTGATGATTTGTTTGATCAGTTGCAGACGGCGAGAGTGTTCTCGAAGATCGATCTGCGTTCGGGTTATCACCAGTTGCGGATCAGGGAGGCAGATGTTCAGAAGACAGCCTTCAGGACGCGGTACGGCCACTACGAGTTCTTGGTGATGCCATTTGGACTGACGAATGCGCCTGCAGAATTCATGGATTTGATGAATGGGACCTTCCAGCCGTACCTCGACAGATTTGTCGTTGTATTCGTAGACGACATCTTGGTATACTCGCCTGATAGGGAGCAGCATCGAGAGCACCTGTGGATTGTGCTTGGCATTTTGAGGGATCAGCAGCTTTATGCCAAGTACATGAAGTGTGAGTTATGGTTGGATCAGGTGGCTTTTCTGGGGCATATTGTGTCAGCAGATGGGATTTCAGTAGATCCGGCGAAGGTCGAGGCCGTGACTCAGTGGAGAGCCCCGACGAGCGTGACGGAGATCAGGAGTTTTGTGGGACTGGCAGGGTACTACAGACGGTTTATTCAGGATTTCTCCAGACTTGCGTCGCCGCTGACAGCGTTGACGCAGAAGGGCGTCAAGTTCGTTTGGTCCCAGAAGTGCGAGGACAACTTTCAGGAGCTGAAGAGGCGATTGACGACAGCACCTATTCTGACGCTACCGAGTGGCAGTGGAGGCTACGTGATTTACAGCGATGCATCAGGGATAGGCTTGGGTTGTGTTCTGATGCAGCACGGGAAGGTGGTCGCGTACGCTTCGAGGCAGCTGAAGGTGCACGAGAAGAACTACCCGACTCACGATCTGGAGTTAGCAGCAGTAGTTCACGCGTTGAAAACCTGACGGCACTATCTGTATGGCGAGCAGTTCGAGGTCTTCACCGATCATCAGAGTCTGAAGTATTTGTTCTCGCAGAAGGAGCTGAATATGAGGCAGCGCAGATGGCTTGAGTTCATTAAGGACTACGACTTCACCATTTCCTATCATCCGGGGAAGGCGAATTCGGTTGCAGATGCGCTGAGCAGGAAGGTGGAGGTTTCAGTCGCGAGTCTGTGCATCCAGGAGTGGAGGCTACTCGAGGCTTTGTCAGAGTGGAGACCGTTCACCGAGGGTTCAGAGGGAGCAGTGATTGCTGGGCTTCGGGTGGAGCCGCAGACTGTCTCACGGTTTGTTCAGGCTCAGCAGGGGGATGATGAGTTAGCTGGTCTGCTACAGTTGGCTTCCAGAGGTGGATCAGATTTCAGTGTGGGGGTTGATGGTGGTCTGAGGTTCAGGAGTCGGATCTGGGTGCCGAAGGTTGATGGGCTGAGAGATGACATCATGGAGGAGGCACACAGAGCTAGATACACCATTCATCCGGGGAGCACGAAGATGTATAAGGACCTGCAGCGGAACTTCTGGTGGAAGGGCATGAAGAGGGACATTGTAGAGTTTGTAGAGCGATGCTTGGTCTGCCAGCAGGTGAAGATTGAGCATCAGAGGCCAGCAGGACCGATGCAGTGTATTGAGCTTCCTGAGTGGAAGTGGGAGCACGTGACGATGAATTTTGTCACGGGATTGCCGAAGACGAGGAGATTCCACGATGCGATTTGGGTGATAGTCGATCGACTGACCAAGTCGGCGCATTTCTTACCGATCAGGACACGTTGCCTTTGGAGGGTCTAGCTAGGTTGTACGTGGAGGAGATAGTCAGGTTGCATGGGGTGCCAGTGAGCATCATCTCCGATCGAGATCCTCGCTTCACTTCCAGATTTTGGGGGAGTCTGCAGCAGGCTTTGGGGACGCGTTTGAGATTCAGCACAGCGTTCCACCCGCAGACGGATGGTCAGTCAGAGAGGACGATTCAGACCTTGGAGGATATGCTGAGAGCATGCACACTGGACTGGGCAGGGCACTGGGATGAGCACCTGCCGCTGATAGAGTTCGCCTACAACAACAGCTACAACTCGAGTATTGGGATGGCACCGTACGAGGCGTTGTACGGGAGGCCTTGCAGATCACTGGTATGCTGGAGTGATGTAGGCGAGAGACAGTTAGTGGGGCCAGAGATTGTGCAGATGTATGCAGAGAAGGTTGATGTGATCCGGAGGAGATTGGCCACAGCTCAGAGCAGACAGAAGAGTTATGCTGATCGCCGCAGACGGGCGTTGAGTTTCGAGGTGGGCGACCATGTGTTTCTGAAGATTTCCCCGGCCCGAGGTGTGATGAGGTTTGGGAAGAAGGGGAAGCTCAGTCCGAGATATGTTGGGCCGTTTGAGATCCTCGACCGAGTTGGAGAGGTTGCCTACCGGATTGCATTGCCGCCGCAGTTTTCGGGTCTGCATAATGTCTTCCATGTGTCGATGTTGAGGAAGTATGTGGCAGATCCGTCGCACGTTATTGAGATAGCAGTGCCAGAGATTCAGCAGGACTTGTCGCTCAAGGAGAGGCCAGTCAAGATTGTTGATCGCATGGATAATCAGCTCAGGAGGAGGACCGCCGTTGGGAAGAGTGTGGGTGTTCGGGACGCGTCACCTCCATGTATGGACCGTGACTTTTGAGATGATTGTTGGCACTTTGTAGTATAGCAGGCCTGAGGGATCGCGGATCCCAGTGTTGATGTTGTGCGGGCACGCAACTGGCGTTGGGTGAGGTGACTACCGGCCCACGGGCTACGGAGGTCGCTGCCCTGCTTTTATAGCGGCGCGATTGGTGTTTGCGGCTCGAGGAGCCTGATGACCTGGCAGACTTCGGTCTGGACCCGTCCGATGCTGTGCCGGACGTTGTGATGGACCACCGATGTTGTGCCGGTGATGCCGCCGAGGTTGTGCTGGCGATGATGATTGTTGGGCCGAGGCTGTGCCGACTATGTTGTTTTCCTCGGCTGGGCACCTACCGAGATGTTGTTATACCTTCCGGGCGACGGTCCCGTTGGTCCATGTGGCTCCGACCACTGAGATTTGCAGATCTGTATTCTATCGGCGCGCAGGCGTGACAGAGGCTCCCTGTCGTACCCTTGTGTAGTGTAGCTGCGTGTGGGGGGTGCGATGTCGCGTGCTGTAAGGCTGCATGTGCCTGCAGTAGGTCTCCTCGGGAGACTCGTTGTTGATTGTCGGACTGATGTCCTATTTTACCCTTCGGGGGAACTGTTTTCCTTTCTGTCGATGCCATGACATGATACTAGTATGATAGGTTCATTATGTAATGCATGCATGTAGGTGAGTTGGCATACGGGGTTTCCTTCTGGAAACTCAGGCATTGTTGTTTATATTTTCAGGACCGCAGTAGGTCCAGTGGGGTGGTGATCGGCGGGCACGCGCATTTTGGAGTCGGATCCTTTTCTCGGACCACTGAGGTCGGCATGATTACGTTTTATCGTCTGTTGTCATTTTGTTGTAATCATGTATTATTTTGACAAACTCTGATGTAATTTTGGTGCACCGCTATTTGTTTATGTGAAGTAACAGTCCCGTCTTGATTATTGAGTTCCTGTGTCTTGTTTATGAATTTTTAAATTTCCGCTGTTTCGGGATGTTACAACTTGTTATCACGATTATCCGGGCTCAAGTTTCAACTAATTCAGATGTTAAGCTTCAGCTCATGCTGGCTGGCCCATGCTTAGCTTGATTGGTACCTGGTGGCAGAAGTTCAAAGGCGTCGTGGTTGTTGGTAGCTTGAATAGTTGAATTTGTTTTTCCCCTTTTGGCTATGTATGTACTAGGAATCACATTGTTGTTTAACCTTGATTTATGGAAAATTGTTTGTTTATGTTTGTGATATAATATGTTGTCTGAGGTTCATGTTCATTTGATGTCTTGGTGTTTTGAGCAGGACGAATGGATGGTTTGCTTTACGGCTGTTAAAATGGACAGCGCAATAAGAAGAAATTCGACCGGAGTGCGCCAAATGCTCCAACCCCCACTCTGGGAGAGACCAATTGTAGATTTGTTTTAACAAATGAACATGCACCTGATGAACAAGGGCTTGAGTTGGAAGGTTAACGAAATATCTGTTGCGTTATATATATTATACTTCGACGTGAACCTTTCAAAACATTCAGGTTTGATGGCAGACTTTACTAGTATTGCAAACCTTTCACTCACAAGCGAATATCGAGGAATTAATATTGCGAACCGTGTTTTTGTTGTTTTGGTACGCATACGAAATCATTATAGATGTATGCAGAAATGTTATTTTTGCACATAGGCATCTTTTTTGTTTCTGACTGCTAACATTTATATAAGGATATATATATAAGTTAAGCGTATGGATTCACAATAGTACGTTAAATGTTAATCATCGATCAGACATTGTTGTTTAGTATTATTACACAATAAATCCAGAACAGCACAAAGATTCCAAGCAGTGGAATATGATTGGTTGTTGGTGCTGGCCTGCTGGGTACACGTTAGATTAGGATGTAGTTTTCCAAGTGAATCTATCTTTCTATGCTTTCTCTTTATTTATACGTTAAGGTTGTTAGATTCCTCCACACGTGTAACCATCTTTATCTTCTACTCTACCATGTTATATATATATATATATAGTTTCCACCGTTCCCTAAGTTTTCCAATAAATAAAAGAGCAAGTGGCACAGTCACGTACTACGGATTTATGTTCTTAATCACCCACACCTCTCCACTTCTCTTCTGATCATTGATTATTTCCACTAAATATTACCCAAACTTGTTAATTTTTCAAACAGTTAGCTTCATCATCATCTTCGTCTTATATGTAGAACTTTTGTTGTTGTTGCTGCTGCTGCAAAAGAGAGAGAGAGAAAGAGGAGGAACCAGATCGTCAATGTATTATGTACGTACGTCTAGGATTGCTAATACACACTATATATGTTATCAAGTGAGCTTAATTGTAAACATAGTTATGTAATTAGAGAACATTATTATCGTAGCAGAATAATATTGTTTTGTGATACATGTTTAGAAGTTGTGCTTGGGAGAGAGGGGAGACCTCTGCCGCCACATTACTGCTGAAATTAATGACCATGCATGATCTCACACGATCTATGCTCGAGCATACATGCATGGTTGGGTTGGGTTGGGTTGGGATGGGATGGGATAAACAAACACACATCAACAAATTCTGTGCACGATCAGTTATGCCTGATTGTACACTTAAACGAAGGGGTGCAACACTACACCCTATGTGTGTCGTAAAACTAAAACTCAAGTTAATGTAATAGCTCATTTGAAACTTGGGTTAAATATTTTTTCCTAGCTAGAGAGTAGAATCTTAAGTCAAACTATACAAATCGTAAGCAGCTGGTATAGATATTGCCAACATAGTAAATAATGACTACTTATTAATTTGGATTGGTTATCAATGTTATGGGTCATACGGACTTCAACAAATCAGCATGTACCTGGCTAGCTGGTATAGTGGTATATAATTATATATGTATGTGTTTATATAACCTAAATTTGATATAAAAATAACCATGTTAATTCATGGTTTTGTTTTGTTTTGTTTTACGTGGTACACATGCTTACCATCCACATCATTGGGAATTGCTTTCATGCATATCCGTTAGTGTGGGATCCACATCTGTTAGACTCTCGTAACAGTTTCCATCACAAGATTCTAATAGACGAGGGTCACATACTAGCCGATGTGCATGCAAGCAATTTTCAACCAAAAGTATAGACATTGTACCTATTTTGATATTTTCGATGGGTATCGAAACAAGAAACTCAATTATGATAGTACAGTCATGTCGAACTGGACGACCGTGTGGAACAATTGGTTAATTGATTTTTCATGTTTTCATCAAATATCAAATAATCAACCTTAAGGAATTGGATATAATTTGGAATGGATAGCACAACCGTGAACTTTAGGATTTGAGTGTTGAAAATGAGAGCTTGAAAGTGTTATTCTTTTAAAAGTGGCACAATAAGGAGTGTTATAAATATGTAAAACAATGACATTGTTAGATTTGGTCGACCAATCTTAAAGATCTCAAAAAAAAGATGAGAGAAATTAAAAAGGATTTTTGTTTGGATAGTCATTCAAAAGATTAAAATTAACGTGATGTTCATGTTTCTGGTTGAAAATTACTCACACGTTCATCAGTTAATGTGAGACCCACATCTGGTAAGCTCTCACTGTTACGAGAACCTAGATGTGAACCGAACACCAATGGATGTATATGAGTTTCACGCTGAGTTTGATGTTTTAAATGGGTACCTAGCATAAAACCCATTAAGTAATTAATTGTCTATTAAAAAAAGTCCCTAGGACCCTAGCTAGTTCTAACTTTTAAGTTTATGTATGTAGACGCATGTTACAGCAAATTTAGTGCACCTGTGAGGCTGTGACCTTGAGAGGTGCTAGGTTTGGTACGTATATTTGATTGGTAGCTGAAGGCTTGGTATATAGCCTATAGCCTATATGTTTGACAACTCTAACTTCATGGAAAAATGCATGCAGTTCTTACTGAAACAAGCCTTCTAGCGGGATCGAACTATCAATCAAGTACGTACTTATCCTGGAATCCAAGAAGAAAGTTAATTAAAGATCCACAATACCATGTTCGATATGATGATTTACAGTATAGTATTCACCACTCAATCTAACTTTTACATGGGTTTTAAGTTTTCTGGGTTCTATATATCTCCATTCTTTGGAGTCTGCTAAACATCGTCCCAAAATTACTTAAATCGTCCATTGAAATTACCAAATTGCCCTTCCTCCTATTTTTGCTTATATATCTCACAATTTCACTCTTTTTTCAAAACTTTCTCTTCCTATACCTACTACACAAGATTACGAATGTCTCGGAGGCCAGGGAAGCAGCCAGCAGTTCCCCCGGTGTACCCGTATGAGGTAACATTACGTTATTTATTTGTTTAAAAAAAAAAAAAGTCGTCGGCGTCCGAGGGAGACGCTTCCCGCATGGGGCGGGCGTCCGAGGAAGCCGCTCCCCCCATAGGGGGAGCGGCTTCCGAGGACGCCCGACCCATGCGGGGGGCGTCTACCTCGGACGCCGACCCGTAGCGGGCGACGTCTGCAGAAGACGTCTCCCCGATGGGGGAGACGTCTTCCGAAGACGTCTCCTCGAAGGAGGTGGCGTCTCCGACAGACGCCTCCACCTTGCGGGAGGCGTCTCTCGCAGACGCCTCCACCTTTTTTGTTTTTTTAAGTAATAAATATCATAATTACTTTAATAAATAGTGATAAATCAAAAAAATTAATTTAACAAATTCTTATTAAGTTTAACATTTGTGATATTTAGTTTTAACAAATTTTGATTTAGTTTAACAATTGTTTTAATTTAGTTTAACAAATTTTGATTTAGTTTAACAATTTTGATAATTTAGTTTAACAAATTTTGATTTAGTTTAACAATTTTGAGAAATATGATAATTTAGTTTAACAAATTTAACAAATTTGTATTTAAAATTTCAATTAATAGTCATCGGGTCACAGTGGAGGGAAAGACAAGTCGATACCATTACACGCCTTCCGTTCTTTAGTTGATGATTCAGCACCGCGTCATCCACGTAGACGGGGGATATCTGCTTCGGTCAGGAGGGAGAGGGAGGCATTACGTCGTCGTGAGGAGGATGATTCCTTCGATGATGAGCATGTGGATACCATTTACATGCTTTATCGATTGTTTCAAAGATTTGTGTAGTTTGAAATAACTCACTGTAATCCACTCCATCACCACTGAAATCTGGAACCTACAAAAATAAAATCGAAATTAAAAAAATAAAAAAATAAAATCGAAAATAAATTTTTTTAAAAATAAAGTCGAAATTAAAAAAACAAAATCAAAATCAAAAAAAAAAACAGGCGTCTGTATTAGACGCCTGCCCCATGGCTGGGGCGTCTGTGTTAAACGCCTTCCCCAACGGTAAGGCGTCTGCGTAGGACGCCTTGCCGTAGGGAAGGGCATCTAATACAGACGCCTTACCCATGGGGAGGACGTCTACATAAGACGCCTCTCCCATTGTGTAGGCGTCTGCGTTAGACGCCTCGGCCATGGGGAGGGCGTCCTACGCAGACGCCCTCACCATGGGGGAGGCGTCTAATGCAGACGCTCGGCCCAAAAATTTCCCGCGCTAGGCTTACCTCACCCGATGCATCACCCTCGCCAGACATTTTCGTGGTGTTTTTACTGATAAATTATGAATATACAAGACCATAGGCCTTATTTATAGACACGGGACAATATGGGTATTAAATATATTGTTAAGGGCAATTTGGTAATTTCAAGGGGCGATTTAAGTAGTTTTGGGGCGATGTTTAGTAGTTCCCTTTATATATCACGCATGCACCCATATACATATATTCCCTCCCGAATTACTATAACCCATACACCATTCACTTGATTTTCATGCTAAAATCAATGTATAAGAGGATGTTTGTGTAAAGAAGTCAAAGTGCTTCCTCATCCTAAATAAAGAAGATCCGGCCCGTAAATAAATAGATTATTCTCTGGTTACAATTATTATCTATAAAAAAATCTACAGAAGAAATGCTTAAAAAAAACTACAACAAAAATGAGATGAATCAACTAAGCTTTGTTTTGTTCCATATCCCATGCATATATGGAATCTAAAGAGATATGTGGGATCGATCAATGTGGTGTAATATTTAGTATCTTTTTGAATATCGATCAAGCCTACAAGGGTCCGTCAATCAACCCTAATATATCGTCTTAATTAACTATATAATGTAGAAGAACGTGGGGGGAATCTCTTCCATAAACAAACTGACATGATCTCTGTTGTTTCTAACAATCAAGCACGGAAACTTGGGTGTCATATATAGTTACAAGTATAAACAACTGAAATATAGAATACTTCGTCTCCTATCATTGGCTGAAGAGCTTAATTGTTATAAGAATCACTAGCTTTGATCATCTTTTAATACTTAATAGATTGCTCCCATGACATGTACAAACAATTAATATTATCTTGTGACGTGAAATCTTCAAGTTAATTAGTTGCTTGGATCATACCATACACTAAATAAATATTACCAGGAGATCATGGCTGCCACCTTCTTAATCTGTAACGGATATATGTGTTAATAAAGATGCAATTATCCATATAATTAGCTAGTATTGCAATTGAAGTCAATACCTAGGATACTAATAATCCATTTGTAATTAATTAGCATAAACAAACAATGCGTAAACTTCTTTCTTAGCTTCGAGGCGACACGTGTTCCTTACTCTTATATATATTAATGATAAGTAGTTAAGTGTACACACACACACATAGGCCAATGACAAAATTTAGAAGCAAACTCCATTTAAGGAAACCCTCCAATGGGATTATATGGTGAGGAAGATGTGAAACTTACCGTTGTAGTACTAACAATAATACAACAGTACATATTAATCAAGACTGATTTTGCACAAAAAACCCCATATAGTTGCTAGGACTAGGAAGAAGATTTGTGTAATAACCTTAATCTAAACACCCTAATTAACCTAAACTAAACCTAATTAACCCTTAATTAAGCCGTGAACAGTAAAGAGTGAGGTGGAAGTTTGGATAAAAATTAGATTTTTAGGTTTTGACTATAAATAGGAGGGTAAGGTTTATCTAAAACGCTTTCTTCATCCTTGAGTGATCAGAGAGTGAGAGAGGCGATTTTGGAGGAGAAGAAGAAGAAGAGAAGGAGAAGAAGTTGGGTTGAGTTTGCCAAAGCTTGAGAGGCTTCCACGAACTTCAAAAAGGTATGCCAAGTCTTCATTATAACTTACATAAGCTTTGTGGGTGTTGGGGATCGACGTTGGTGTCAAATTCCCCGTCGGATTGCAACCTATTCAGAGGTTGAAGACGACGATCGGTCGACCGGTGCCTGTGGGCAGTCGACCGATTCTATTATTATATTGATTTGCACCCGCAAACGATCGAACGATGTCTGCGGACGGTCGACCGTTATGCCAGATTTGTGCGGGAAAAATGGTTTAATGCTGTTATCGGTCGAACGGATCCACTTCGCCGGTCGACCGAAACAATGAGAATAGGTCGGTTGGGAATTTTGACTTATTAAACGGTCGAACATCCTTAACCTGGTTCGACCGATCTATTCGATGCTAAGTCGATTGGGAGCTTTGACCATCAAAACGGTCGACCGCTCTTTAACTTTTGATCGACCGACTGAGTATTTTAATTAAGCAGTAGAGTGCATGTGATGTTTCGGTCGAACTGTATCTCAGTTCCGGTCGACCAAATATTACTTAGGCAAAATGCTGAAATCCCTGTTATCGGTTGAACGGACCCTTGGTTCGACCGATCGGATATATAAATATTATAAATATTGTATAACGTAGATCATCCAAACGGTCGACCGCTAGATGACTTTTGTTCGACCGATTGGTCGGTAATTCGGTTGGCGTGATTCGACTGATACACTTGTTTGTACAGTACAAAGTACTGTGCGGAAGACCGGTCGACCAGTGTGCTTGTAGAGGTCGACCGATCTGCCGCAGGTTGGTGGATTTATCCACACACGAGCCGTCGAGTATAGGTCGACTACCGGCTCCGAGGCGGCGGTCGATTACCAGCCTTGAGAGCGACGAATTTCACCTTCGACGATGGCGTATTATTGTTGGTCCTCTCATATCGAGCGGGGTGTGAGAGATGATTGTCGTAAACCTTGGGTTGTTTGCTGGGGTTTGTTGGTAGGCCGATGATGTTCCGGCAGGGTGCGCGTCTGGCGGCTCTAAGGGGAGCAGCGGCTGTCGTCTGACCCGAGTTGTGCATTCGGCAGGTTGACTCGCTCCTGGGGTGACGGCGTAGCGCTAGAGTTCCTTTCTGCAGCTCTTGGGGAGCAGTGGTGCCGACTGACCCTTGTGAGGCAGCGATGGACTGACTTGACCCTCGTGGTGGCAGGAGTGGTTCAATACCGCGGAGGCGGAGAGGGGTATTATTGTGGACCCGAGGCGGATGATCATGTGCATTGCATTGCATTGTCTTTAATTCCATTTTGTATTTTAGGAGGTTTGGTATACGGGGTTCCTGCAGGGAACTCAGACATGTTTCAATTGTTTGCATTTCAGGTAGCGAGCAACATTAGAGTCGAGGTGGTGACCGAGGAGGGTGCCTCCGGGATTTGATCATGTCTTCTCTTATCCTTTTTTGTTGAGGTAGTGATTACCTAGTTGTATTTATTTCGGTTGTAATCACAGTTGACTCAGATGTATTTTGACTTCCACGTGGATCTATATCTTATTTATATATATATATTTCCCATAGTTGTCTCGTGACGTGCCTGGTGTTGACCGTTGACGATATTTTATATTGTTTAAATTTTCTGCTGTTTTCGGGAACGTTACAATCTGCGCTGCTAACTAATATATATGATCAGTGGAGAAGCATTTTCCCTTATGTATGAACAAAAAAATGCCCTAGACCTATTGTTTTGACATAGACCTTGAGGATTAATTATCATTTCATTACAGCAAAATAAGTTCATGGATTTATATAAAAAAAATTACAAAAACAATAAGAATAAGTTAAATTTGTTACGAAGAAAGACAAGTGTCAGCTGTTCTACTGCGATAGTACTATTGACGACTTGTCTGTCATTTAATAATAAAACCACAAGATAGCACGTTGATTGTTATCATCTTGATGTCATTTATATATGATAATATCAACAATCAAGATTACATTTCAAATTCTTCTTCCCTACTTCCGTACAACAACCATACATAGACTCCTCTTAGGGTACACAAAGCCACGTAAACTGATTAATCGTCACATGCTTGTGGTTTCATTAAGCTCAAAACCCAACTAATTTAACCATATTTTAAAAACATCATTAGCTTGGCTTATTCATGGGTATGCATTAAATTAACCAATTACCATGAGCAATGAAGACACACTTTTAGTCAAACACTATGTGACCATTACTAATTAACTTAACTTGCTTGTTCTTAAAAATACTGTCGTGAAGAGTAATGGTTGGGATTGCCATTCTGTGTCTGTGTGGGTGATTATGTAATTAAGTTTACTGAACTTTTCTTTGCCTTTTTTTTATTTTTCTCTGAAACTTTTGTTTCTTTTCCTCAAGTAATTAAATCGTTTGTTACTTAGCAACTAATAATATGTCAAATAGCAGTTCATTTAAGGTGATTCTTCGAGCATTTTGGGTGATTTTTTGAGCATTGGATAAGTTTTAGCCCGTCTGTTACTCGCAAGATTTGCCGAATTCTCGTGTCTCCAACAATATTTATAACTACCATGGCTTCAGGTTTTTCTTGCTTAGTGACAATTGTTTGTCTTTTGAAATCTCATTGAAAGACAAACATTTGAGTTAAACGCTTCATACGTTAGAGTTTACATATTCAATGTGAGTTGAAAAGACAAACAACTGTCGATAAGCATTATCCATAAACAGGGTTGGCAATTATAAAAGAAAAAGAACAATTCCTTTTATCTTTTTTTCTGAAATTAATAATCAGAGAAAAGCATCAAAGGGCACATAGATAGAATGACATTGACATAGACCTAATACACTATTCTTTCAGTAATCATGATCATTAAAAGCTATAGTCATTATGTTAACCACCTCATTGAAGAACTTCAAAATAAAATCATAATTAATAATGAAGATGGTGATATCATTTGAAATTTATGTTCTTGTAGCATCTAACTGTTCCATTGGGGGTTGAGTTTGAATGAATTCGAATCAGACATCCCACACCACAAGTCCAAGGACCAGGAGACAAATAATATTGTCTTTGTTTTCAAGTTAAGAGAAGAAAACAACAAATTTAAAAAGAGGAGAGGATGAGTTCAGAATTTAATAAGACTCCATCACTTCTCCTCCTTCCCTTTCAGTTCCCTTCTTCTATATCTTCCACTATATATACATATATAGTGTGCACTCCACACCCACCACCTCATCTGTTTTTCCATTCGCACTTATATCTTCATCTCCTCCTCCTGCTGCTGAAATAAAAACAATCAAAATCCTTCTTTCCTTCTCTGCTACAAAGCAAGGTAAGCAGCCTCCAACAATCAAAAAGTTTACTACAATACTCTCTACTCCCAGCTTCCTACTTTTTCTTTTAATTTCTTGCTCTTGTGTTGCTTTCATATAATTTTCTTCATATAACTTCCTAGAAAGAGTTGACATGTAAGCTAGCATTTTGAGTTTCTGAAAACCACCTTTTTTTGTCTTGTTTTTGTAGCTTTTTCTTCTCTGAAAAAGAGTAGCTTTTCATGCTATGACTAGTGCAAGTACTGAAACCAAATTTGAAGTTGGAAACATGCAGTAACAAATTTTTATCATATAAAATAATCACCATTAATCCTGCCGCTAATTTACTCCAGCAATTGTCAGAGCATGAAAAGTTATCTTTTGTACAGTAGTAATACAAAAACTGAAACTGGCTTTCCTCTGTATTCTAAAGAAAGTTTTTTTTTCTAGTTCGGAAGATGAACAGAAACTATGGAAAGTATCCAAAGCTGGAGCTGAGGCTGAAACTTTCACCACCTCATCATCCAAACCCGTCAAGCTCCACCTTGGCTCTGAGTTCCCCTCACTACTCCTCGGCCTCCTCGTGTCTTTCCTCGGAGGTGGAGGAGAGCGGCGTGAGGTGCACCACAACCACCAGCCCAGAGGCCACCTCTTCCATGGTGTTGGTGGGGTGCCCACGTTGCCTCATGTACGTTATGCTCTCAGAAGACGACCCAAAGTGTCCTCGCTGCAACAACACCGTCCTACTCGATTTCCTTAACGATCCCAACAACATCAACTCCAGCAAGAAGAGGAGCATGAAGCGCTGAAACATGACCAGGACATGCATGGCCCGGCTTGGTGCTGCTGTTCAGTTATGTTCTGTTGTGTTTTGAGACCAAGTTAAACTATGTTTTTTTTTTGAAAAAATTTTTGGTTAAGAACTCTTTTTAGATCACAGCAGGCACAATCCAGATTTTGCCTCTTAGATTATGAATTCAGTTTACCGTTGTAGTGTTGAATCATAGTAAGTGGTCATGGATATTTTACCAATACTAGTTTTTCTTACTATACTCTATTTTGGTTTATCTATTTGAAAACGCTTAATTTCAATCTCTTATAGCTTACAAAAAGAAAACTGATTGCAGCTTCTACTCTTTGCTACCATAACAATTTCAATCACAACATTTTAACAGTTTAACTATGGTGATTAGTTACTTATAACACAACCCAAATAAACACCAGTGAATTCTACGCAATTCTCCTTGTTGCTGTTATATAACTTCCTTTTTGTTTCTGTAATCTCGTATTGTGACACAGAAATCATGTACTAGAGTCCATCCTAATGCCAAAACATTTACTTTGTACAGTAGTTTATCTAATGGGTTTGACATGTCAGTTTAAGTTATCAGAGTTTGGGAATTGAAGTAATCGTTTGGACATTTGTAAAGATAAGAATTGGCATTACCTGATGTTGGAAAATAAATAGAGGTTCAGCTGTACAAGTTTTGTATGTTGGGCAGTTATGGCATTGAAAGTATGATTAAATGGGGGCAGTTGGGACCAGTACCTTAGAGGAAAATAAGAAATTGAAATTGGATGATGAGTACCAATCTCATTCCTTTCTTTGACCAATCCAAGTGACATCACCTTTTGTTTTCCACTCTTTCATCATAAGTATAAGAGCGCAAGAAGATTGATTGATTAGTCAAGCCTTCGTCATTGCACTTACGAAACTATCTTATCGATTTATCGCACGTATGTGATGTATGATTTGCCACTTAGTTCTGATATCATAACTCTTGTGGGCTTATTAGGAATTTGAAAGTGCAAGTGATATTTAGTAAGACAATGACTGAAACCCTTCCATCAATCGCCATTGATGAGGGGGATGAGAGTCCACCTACACTACACTAGACATATGGTTCATTCATTAATTTATTCATTTAAACAGTGAAACAAAATTGAACACAATCCACCAATCATTTAATTCCAGGCAGAGAAGACAAGGGGATGTATCAACTACTTCATTAAAGGCTTGTCAAAATAAATTAGGATTCCACAGGATTTTTTTGTTCTTAACAGTCAAAGTGGATATATCAAAAAAAGATCAACCAAACTAGAATACAACAATTCCAATTTCCACAAAAATCTCAATGGGAAGAGAAGGTTATACGACATCAAAAATAATTGAATTGTACTACAACACTCAAAACTACGCAACTAGTAAAATGAAAAATCTACAATAATTATGCGTTCAACAGATTCTTCAGTTCACATAGGGAAGAAAAAAATCACCAAACTCATCTTAGGCTCTGAAACGCCGACTAATGTAATCGTAATTCGGAACAGAATTCACTGCAAAACACAAAAATATGACGATAGTAATATTGTTCATTCATTCTTAAACAACAAAAAAAGTGATAAAAAGGAGGTTGCCTAGCTATTACCGTCTCCTAAGGAGGCTATAGACAATGGTGACGAGAGCATTCTTTGGGCCAAATTTGTGATGTCATTCACGGTCAACTCATCCAAACATTTCAAGAAATGATCCACTGGTTTTTCTACATTGCATAGACAATAATGCAATGTTACAAAGTCATCTAAAAAGATCCACTTTGTCGTTATATGAACATTGTGCTCGAAGAGCAATACATAGTGTGCTTGTTCAGTTATATGAACATTTATACCAGCAACGGGTAAATGTTGATGACAATAGAAGACTTTGACTACCCGTTTAGATATAAGAATCTTACTGTAATATCCTAATCTTGCTTATGGTGCTAATGGTGTTTAGGAGAGGATTATGGGTGGATGAGATCGACGGCTGAGATCGTCTCGGGAGAAGGTATAAAAGGTTTGGAATTCTCTCTCTCCCCCTCACTCTTCACTCTCTCCCTCTCTCACGATCTCTCTCTTTCTCACGCGTCTCTCTCTCCCTTGTGCTTCGTCGGTGTTGGCAGAGGCGAGGATCAGAGTGTTGGAGTCGCCGGAATCGTCGTAGAGTTCGGGATCGGAGGTTCGCCGGAGTTCGAGCTTTTTCGCGAGGAGGCGCTCACCGTGGTTCTTCCAAGGCTTCTTCAAGCCTTAAGGTATGTCAAACTTGCCTTCAAGCTCACCTATTGTTAGTGTGGGAGTGGGAGCGGTCGACGGTAGGCCGTGTCGGCTCGTCGGACCTGCACAGCATCATCTGAACTATAAACGGTCGACCGGTGTTTTGGTTCGGTCGACCGGTTATAGTGTATTTGGGGCAAAATCCCTCGCACCGGTCGAACGATACCCTTTTGGGCGGTCGACCGGTTGTGCAATTTTAGCGAGAGAAGACGTCCTGGGTATTTTCGGTCGAACGGGACCCCTTTGTCGGTCGACCGAAAGTACTGTTGAAGGTCGGTTGGGGGCGTTGACCATCTAAACGGTCGACCGCTCGTTGACTTCGTCCGACCGAGGTTTAAGTTAACTTAATGGCCAGTCGACCGGACGTGTGGTTTCGGTCGACCGTGAAGTGTGGACTGTTGGTAAATCTTACTTGTGGTTTTCGGTCGACCGTGAGTGTTGGGTCAGTCGACCGTTGGTGTTTGGTTTGCGAAAATGTTTTCTTACTGGGGCTTTTCGGTCGACCGGGCCCCCTTTGCCGGTCGACCGATTGGCGGGTTTTTCGGTTGGGCCAGTTCTCTAGGTGAGAATCGGTCGACCGATTAACAGTTTTCGTTCGACCGTTTCTGCTGTTTTTGGCGGATTCGTGGTTTTATGAGTACACTTGACGGCGCCTCGTCTCTCCGGCCTCACAGGGGGCAACGGCACGGACTGGCGCCCGATGGTTGGGTGCTTGTACGCTTGAAAGAGGCTCGTCTCTCCGGCCTTTTGGGCAACGGCACGGACTGTCGCCCGATAGTAGTATGAGTAGCGTGCGTTGTGGGGTTGGGGTGAGAGGACCCTTGAGACCCGGTTGTGTGTTGTGGGGTTGGGGTGAGAGGACCCTTGAGACCCGTGGCCGAGGATTTTCCGGCGGTGCCTTGTGTGCATGTGTGTGTTGTGGGGTTGGGGTGAGAGGACCCTTGAGACCCGTGGCCGAGGATTTTCCGGCGGTGCCTTGTGTGCACGTGTGTGTTGTGGGGTTGGGGTGAGAGGACCCTTGAGACCCGTTTGTGTGGCCGTGACTGTACCGGCAGTGCCGTGTGTGCACGTGTGTTGGTGGGTTGGGGTGAGAGGACCCCTGAGACCGGATTGTGTCTGTTGTTCTATTCATTATTCATTACATATTTTTGTTGGCTTTTTGGCCTTAATCTTATGTTTTGATGATTTAAATCAACCGAATCTTAATTAGAGTAGCACACACTATGCATTGCATATATATTGTATTGTGCTAACCTCTACAGGTGATCAAAACTCAAGAAAGATGGAAATGAAGTCAAGACATGTAATTAAAGCTAAATCGAAGACATGTAATCTTGATTTCTTTTGAGTCTTAGGAACAAAGTGTAATTGAGCATACTTGAGCTAAAATCAACTAATCACACACTAGGTTCCTCATAGAAGTCACACACGAAATTTCACTTAATTTGGACTTCAATAGATCACCCAAACCTAGACCGGAAAACACTAAACTTAACTGTCTGCCCACATTCGGTCGACCGCAACAGGCCGTTCGGTCGACCGGATGATCAAGCTTTCTTATTGTGTTTCCCTGTCTGTTTCCGGTCGACCGAACCTTTCCAAACGGTCGACCGTTCGAACCTTATTTTCCCGACCGTTACTTTTGTCGTATATACCCAACGGTCGTATTCGTATTAAACCAAAAATACCCCAAATGTATTTCATGTATCGGTCGACCGAGGACCACGATCGGTCGACCGTTTGTCCATCTCTTGACAAACCCAAAGTGCCTGTCCATATTCGGTCGACCGCCAAACTTGTTTCGGTCGACCGTTCACATTTTTGTTGTCAACCCTAAAGTGTCTGGACGAAATCGGTCGACCGAACCCTCTTAGTGTGTTCGACCGATAACTTAAGTTTTCTTAAGTCGTAGCGTTGGGCGGTCGACCGTTGCTTAACCGGTCGACCGAACTGAGTGTAAAACTGCCTAACGGTCGACCGATTGTCCCGATCCGGTCGACCGAATTCAGCCAGAATTGGGTTCTGAACTTTCTGTTTTGTGTAATCACACTTCAACTCATACACAATCAATCCCAACGGCTCTATTCTCTCTAATGCCTATATAAGGAGTTGTAAAACACATTTTAACACAACTCTCCCACTACAAACTTGTCCCAAACATTAGAGAGAATCCAAAACACTCAAAGCCTCAAATCTCAACACTTAGTGATCAATTCCTTAATCCTACTCAAGTGTGCTCAAGTTTAGAGAGTGTTGTTCCACTCAACCATTGTGAAAGAAGCAAGGGTCTTGGTGAAAGCCCAAGACACGAGTATAGACTTCGGTGAGAGCCCGAAGTGATCCTCTCGGATTGTGAGAGGAGGAGCCAAGCTCGGCGAGTTTCTAGACACCAAATTAAATTCGATCGGCTTCAGGTCATAGCAAGTCAAACCAATTCTTCTCCTTAATTGAGTCCGAGTCCTTAGGGGTCAATGTCTAATTGATTTTAAATTTAGGCTTAGGTGACACTTTAGGATTGTGGTTTGTGGGCCACGGGAGGGTGATGAAATCCCCACCGTATCTTTGCCTACGGAGTTGCCCTTAAAGTAGTTTAACTTAGATCTAGTAAAGATAGTCAAACAATGGTCTTTTTAATGGGGGCAATTTCAAGGTTGTATGCAAACTAAAGTATATGCTTAAATGCAATCGTTAAAACCGCGATACGTACCTTGCCTCCAACACTCTTCAACAATAAAAAATAATTTGCAAGAATTTAGCAAGAATAATGCAAGCAAAACATTATATGATGCATGCACTAAGGTCTTTCTCATTTTGCCAATTTTAGGTCCGAGTTGAATTATTGCCAATTATGGAATTGTAAACCCTAACACATGCAATTCTACGAAAGGAAACTTTTCAACAATTCAGATTTTACGAGAAAGGCAAGAAAAGTTACCTCCGCAATGCTCAGTCGGGTTCGCCGCCCGCTCTCGGAGATTCCAGTAGCTTAATGCGACCACCCAGAGATGCCGACGATGCCCCAGAAATTTGAAGACCAGAACCCACACTGGTGCGGCGATTCCGCCGCAAGCCACCTTGTAGATGCGGCTATTCCGCCGCCCAAGTGTCTCAGAAAGCTCCTGGATTTCGCCGCGCGCTCTGTTTTCTCCTGCTACACAAATTCAAATACTTAGATCACGCACAAGGTAGACAGGAAAAAATCGAAAACACAAAAATACAAAATCTGCGTCGCCTTCCCGGCAACGGCGCCAAAAACTTGGTGTGAATTAAATTTATACCGCAAGTGCACGGCGTCAATGAAGACGTGGCAAGTACGGGTCGAACACAAGGAGGGAGAGATTTCGTAGTTGATGTTATTTTTGATTAAGAGGAAGAAGGAGAGAAGAATCAATTGGGTTTTTAGGTTTTTGGATTAAGTAGCTAAACATGCACAAATAAAACTAAAACAAGAAATAAGAGAGAAATCCGTTGGATGAAGGTTTAGATTTAGGTTTAGATCAGAGAATTACTGAAACTTATTGTAAATCATGTTAGTTATGAAGCATTACAAGATAAATGACTTAACATAAACTCAAGTAATCAAAATATACTAATCATGAACTTAAAATAATAACATGCAATTCATCTTCTCTAACCCTAAATCCGTCACCTCCACCATTTGGAAAGAGTTAGAAACTCATGGAGGGAGGAAGAAGAAGGGATCCTAGAGACATTAAAAGAAAAGAGAAACAAAACAAAATAAAACAGAAATTTATTACTAATGATCCAAGACCAAAGGTTCAAAGATGTGTTACATTCGTGCTACGAGGCTATTTATAGCCGATACAAGGGATACCAGTATATGAAAGGAAAGTACACGCGTTGCTACCGGACTGGAGGAAATTTGAACGCCGGATGATCAAGGGGGGCGGCGAATTCGCCGCAGATCATGTGTAATGTGCGGCGGATTCGCCTCACACGATGCTCGGATCAGGTCCGGATTTTGGCTGTGCGTTTATGGTATGATTTGATCATCCTTTGCGCGTCTGGATTGATTCTTTCCATTGTCTTGAGCTCCGGATTAATTCCTTCCATTGTTGGGGATTTATTTTTGACTTTTCTTTTGACTTCTCCAACACAATAACTTTGCCCTTTTTTTTGTAGTCAGGTCCTTGACATTTTGCACTTAAGCCCCTGACCTTTTGTGATTAGCTCCTTGAATGCTTTTGTGCTTCGATGCATTTCCATTTGAAACCCGATAAACTTGAACTTGATTTTTGTGATAGAAATGAATCTTTTGCACGCGTTTATGCTCGGGATGTGGGTAATTTGCATTCAGGTCCTTATATTCTGTAAATAAGACTAAACACATACCTTAGTAGCATTTTTTGATATAAAAGCAATCTAAATGAAAGACATATGATGCAATGTATGCAATGCATCACCCAGGATCGAGGACCTGTTTGACCAGTTGCAGTCAGGGAAGTTGTTCTCGAAGATTGATCTGCGATCCGGGTATCATCAGTTGAGGATCAGAGAGGCAGATGTTCAGAAGACAGCTTTCCGGACGAGGTACGGGCACTTTGAGTTTCTGGTGATGCCGTTCGGGTTGACGAACGCGCCTGCAGCATTTATGGATCTGATGAATAGGACTTTCAGTCAGTATCTCGACCGTTTCGTGATTGTCTTCGTGGACGATATCTTGGTCTATTCACCAGATATGGAGCAGCACCGGGAGCATCTGAGGATTGTACTGGGCATTCTAAGAGATCAGCAGTTGTATGCCAAGTTCTCGAAGTGCGAGTTCTGGCTTCACAGTGTAGCATTTTTGGGGCACATAGTATCGGGAGCTGGGATATCAGTGGATCCAGCGAAGGTCGAGGCAGTGACACAGTGGAGAGCCCCGACGAGTGTGACTGAGATTAGGAGTTTTGTTGGATTGGCGGGATATTACCGTCGGTTCATCAAAGACTTCTCGAGACTTGCTTCACTCCTGACAGCGCTGACGAAGAAAGGAGTGAAGTTTGTTTGGTCCCAGAAATGCGAGGACAGTTTTCAGGAACTGAAGAGTCGGTTGACGACTGCTCCAGTTCTGACGCTTCCCAGTGGTAGTGGCGGTTTTGTGATTTACAGCGATGCCTCAGGTGTTGGTTTGGGTTGTGTACTGATGCAGCACGGGCAGGTAGTGGCGTATGCTTCGAGGCAGCTGAAGGTGCACGAGAAGAATTACCCCACTCACGATTTAGAGTTGGCAGCCGTGGTGCATGCTCTGAAGATTTGGCGTCACTATTTGTATGGTGAGCGGTTCGAAGTCTTCACTGATCATCAGAGTCTGAAGTATCTGTTTTCACAGAGGGAGCTGAACATGAGACAACGCAGATGGCTTGAGCTGATTAAGGATTTTGATTTCACCATCTCCTATCATCCGGGGAAGGCGAATTCAGTTGCGAACATGCTGAGCAGAAAAGTAGAGGTGTCAGCTGCGAGTTTGTGCATTCAGGAGTGGAGGTTACTCGAGACATTGTCTGAGTGGAGGCCGTTCGCCGAGAGCTCGGAGGGGGCAGTGATTGCGGGACTTCGAGTGGAGCCGCAGACCGTCAGTCGAGTTGTTCAGGCTCAGCACAGTGATGAGGAGTTGACTAGTCTGCTATGGTCAGCTGCCAGGGATGGATCCGACTTCACCGTGGGAGTGGATGGAGGCCTGAGGTTCAGGAGTCGGATCTGGGTGCCGAGGGTCGACGGATTGAGGGATGATATCATGGAGGAGGCACACCGAGCGAGATATTTTATTCACCCGGGGAGTACAAAGATGTATAAGGATCTGCAGAGGAACTTCTGGTGGAGAGGGATGAAGCGTGACGTGGCCGATTTTGTGGCTAGATGCTTGGTTTGCCAGCGGGTGAAGATCGAGCACCAGAGAACAGCGGGACCGATGCAGAGTATAGAGCTACCTGAGTTGAAATGGGAGCACGTGACGATGGATTTTGTCACCGGGTTGCCGAAGACGAGGAGACATCACGACGCGATTTGGCTTATAGTCGATCGACTGACCAAGTCTGCACACTTTCTGGCCATCCGGACTACTTTACCTTTGGAGGGCCTGACGAGGTTGTATGTAGAGGAGATCGTCAGACTACATGGGGTGCCAGTGAGTATCATTTCGGATCGAGATCCGAGGTTCACTTCCAGATTCTGTGGGAGTTTGCAGGAGGCTATGGGGACTCGTCTGAAGTTCAGTACAGCATTTCATCCGCAGACCGACGGCCAGTCCGAGAGGACTATTCAGACGTTAGAGGACATGCTGAGAGCGTGCACTCTGGATTGGGCAGGGCACTGGGATGAGCACCTGCCGTTGATTGAGTTCGCCTACAACAACAGCTACCATGCGAGTATTGGGATGGCACCGTACGAGGCTTTGTACGGGAGACCCTGCAGATCACCGGTGTGCTGGAGTGAGGTAGGCGAGAGACAGTTGGTCGGGCCTGAGATTATACAGATGTATGATGAGAAGGTTGATGTGATCAGGCGGCGATTAGCGACAGCTCAGAGCAGGCAGAAGAGCTACGCGGATCGGCGTAGGCGAGTGTTGATTTTTGAGGTTGGCGATCATGTCTTTCTGAAGATCTCACCGTCGCGTTGGTCAGTCCGAGGTATATTGGACCGTTTGAGATTTTAGACCGAGTTGGAGAGGTCGCCTACCGGGTTGCGCTGCCGCCACAGTTCTCTGGTCTTCATGACGTCTTCCACGTGTCGATGCTGAGGAAGTACGTGTTAGATCCTTCACATGTGATTCAGATTGAGGTTCCAGAGATTCAGCAGGATTTGTCTCTTGAGGAGAGACTGGTGGAGATTGTGGATTGGATGGATCACCAGCTCAGGAGGAGGACCATTCCTATAGTTAAGGTCAGGTGGCAGCATCACTCTGAGCGAGAGGCTACTTGGGAGGTTGAGGAGGAAGTCCGGAAGTCGTATCCGGAGCTGTTTGGTAAGCGCTGGATTTAATTTCGTGGGCGAAATTCTTTTAAGGATGGTGGATTGTAATATCCTAACCTTGCTTATGGTGCTAATGGTGTTTAGGAGAGGATTAGGGGTGGATGAGATCGACGGCTGAGATCGTCTCGGGAGAATGTATAAAAGGTTTGGAATTCTCTCTCTCCCCCTCACACTTCACTCTCTCCCTCTCTCACGATCTCTCTCTTTCTCACGCGTCTCTCTCTCCATTGTGCTTCGTCGGTGTTGGCAGAGGCGAGGATCAGAGTGTTGGAGTCGCCGGAATCGTCGTAGAGTTCGGGATCGGAGGTCCGCCGGAGTTCGAGCTTTTTCGCGAGGAGGCGCTCACCGTGGTTCTTCCAAGGCTTCTTCAAGCCTTAAGGTATGTCAAACTTGCCTTCAAGCTCACCTATTGTTAGTGTGGGAGTGGGAGCGGTCGACGGTAGGCCGTGTCGGCTCGTCGGACCTGCACAGCATCATCTGAACTATAAACGGTCGACCGGTGTTTTGGTTCGGTCGACCGGTTATAGTGTATTTGGGGCAGAATCCCTCGCACCGGTCGAACGATACCCTTTTGGGCGGTCGGCCGGTTGTGCAATTTTAGCGAGAGAAGACGTCCTGGGTATTTTCGGTCGAACGGGACCCCTTTGCCGGTCGACCGAAAGTACTGTTGAAGGTCGGTTGGGGGCGTTGACCATCTAAACGGTCGACCGCTCGTTGACTTCGTCCGACCGAGGTTTAAGTTAACTTAATGGCCGGTCGACCGGACGTGTGGTTTCGGTCGACCGTGAAGTGTGGACTGTTGGTAAATCTTACTTGTGGTTTTCGGTCGACCGTGAGTGTTGGGTCGGTCGACCGTTGGTGTTTGGTTTGCGAAAATGTTTTCTTACTGGGGCTTTTCGGTCGACCGGGCCCCCTTTGCCGGTCGACCGATTGACGGGTTTTTCGGTTGGGCCAGTTCTCTAGGTGAGAATCGGTCGACCGATTAACAGTTTTCGTTCGACCGTTTCTGCTGTTTTTGGCGGATTCGTGGTTTTATGAGTACACTTGACGGCGCCTCGTCTCTCCGGCCTCACAGGGGGCAACGGCACGGACTGGCGCCCGATGGTTGGGTGCTCGTACGCTTGAAAGCGGCTCGTCTCTCCGGCCTTTTGGGCAACGGCACGGACTGTCGCCCGATAGTAGTATGAGTAGCGTGCGTTGTGGGGTTGGGGTGAGAGGACCCTTGAGACCCGGTTGTGTGTTGTGGGGTTGGGGTGAGAGGACCCTTGAGACCCGTGGTCGAGGATTTTCCGGCGGTGCCTTGTGTGCACGTGTGTGTTGTGGGGTTGGGGTGAGAGGACCCTTGAGACCCGTGGCCGAGGATTTTCCGGTGGTGCCTTGTGTGCACGTGTGTGTTGTGGGGTTGGGGTGAGAGGACCCTTGAGACCCGTGGCCGAGGATTTTCCGGCGGTGCCTTGTGTGCACGTGTGTGTTGTGGGGTTGGGGTGAGAGGACCATTGAGACCCGTTTGTGTGGCCGTGACTGTACCGGCAATGCCGTGTGTGCACGTGTGTTGGTGGGTTGGGGTGAGAGGACCCCTGAGATCGGATTGTGTCTGTTGTTCTATTCATTATTCATTACATATTTCATTATTGTTCATATATGTGTTAGGGTTTGGCATACTGGATTTCCTTCTGGAAACTCAGGCATTTATTGTCTGCTTTCAGGCTGTGAGCAGCGTTAGGGGGGTGGTGACTGCGGAGAAGAGGTTCTGGGACAGATCCTGCTTTCCCCTCCTTTTGAGGTTGTTGTGATTACGTTGTACATTTTATCTTATAGATTTTGATGTAATCACCTCTTGTTGTAAACTCAGATCTGTATATATATATATATATATATATACGTTGGTGCACCTGGTGTATTTTCTTGGTAATATCTTCCGTTGTTTGTATGTTTTAAATTTTTAATTTTAAATTTTCCACTGTTCGAGGACGTTACACTTACCGATGTCCATATGTCAGTATTTGCCTTCCAATGTCCTCAGCAGAATAGGCACATTATGGTTGCACAACATCCCAAAACATAGAGTTGGTATAATTTAAGAGGACATGAACTATTACTCTGGATTCAAGGTTCATTAGAACAGCAGACTTTGTGGCATTTTTAGCTCGAGACAGTTCGACCTCTGAAACTGAAAATACACAATCTCAAGCACATTATTCTGCATCACTTGCATTAAAGATTAACATAGGGAGATCACATAATGAGACGTTACCCTTGCCAGGTGTTGCAAGTGCTAGCAATTCATTTGCTGCTACTTCAACAGCTTTAGCTACAAAATTGGATCCCTACGTGAGTTAGCAGCCATCAAAGATGAGATTTTTGGAATTTTGGTGTGCAACCACCAACCAGTTAAGAACAATTTTTAAACCAAATGATTCTCTCTATTAAGTGCGAAGAACAATAAATCCAGGAAATGCAATCCAGTGTTGCGGCATGTAACTACTTACTTTTCTCAAAGGACAAACAACTTACTGTGGTCAAAGTGATGCCAACGATGCCACTTTCGTTGTACATGTTACTGAAGGCAGAGAAGTTCTCAATTTGAATGTAAACATTGAGGACTCCAAGATCTGTATACAATTTCAATACTTGAAACTTGAGAAATAGAGGAATCAGAATTGCTAGTCAATAGAGAAGCAATACAAACAGAATGAGATGGCGGATATTTCATGACACAATTAGGAACCAATGTTTCAGCAACAAGAAACTTTAGACAGAAAATCTGTAAAGCATTGGAGTAGAAGATATCAATTGAATGTAGGTATACAAATAAAACCACAATTGTAACGTCCCAAAACAATAGAAAAATTTGAAGCTTTAAAAGATAGATATCAAGTACCAGAGACGCTGCGAAAAACACACATATATATAACCAGGGGTGCACCGTATAATACAAGTTGTCAAAGGTATAATTACATCAACAAAAGATATACAACATATACAGGTGTAATCATTAGGGTTGTCAATTCAGGTCATGACACGAAATTCGAACCCGAACACGACACAAAATTTCGGGTTCGGGTTGACCTATTTCGGGTTCGTGTCGAATTCGGGTCGACACGAACAACACGAAGTGTAATTCGGGTCGGGTTCGTGTTTACCAAATTCGGGTTTCGTGTAATTCGTGTCGACACGAAATACCCGAATTTCAAATAGAGAGTAAAAACCCCTAACCCTAATTAAAACAAACAATCTCAACTTTTCAAGCCTCCAGCCGTCTCCAATTCCACCAAATCTCTGATCCACATCTCCAAACCTCTGATCCACCTCGTCAGTCGCCACCTCATCCTCGCCACCCATCTCCTATCCAAATCTCTACAACTCCACCCCGTCCTCGCCAGTCGCCTCCCCGTCGCCGTCCTCGCCACCCATCGTCGATCCTTCCCCTTCAGGTTCGACCACTTCTTTCGCAATCCACCACCACCCTCTCCTCCTGTAGCCACCACCACAGTCCTCCAATTCCGGTTGATTCGATTAGTATATTTCAAGCTTGTTATATATAATTATATATTGATGATGTTTATGGGATGGAATTAGGAATATTGTGCTTAGTTTGTGTTCTTTATTGATTTTTAGTTTGTACGAATGGATTTTCAGTTTGTTTGATTGCAGTTTATGATGAATGTTTATGAATGGATTTTGTGATGATTAATCATGAATATTTTGTTTTTAGGATGACAAAAAGAATTCGTGTCTACACGAACACGACCTGAAACACGAATTCGGCAAACACGAAAAGAAATTTGTGTCAATTCGGGTCGTGTTCGTGTTACTAATTTTGTGTTCGTGTTTAGGTGTAGAATTTCGTGTTTGGGTCGGGTTTTTTTTTAAATTTCGTGTTCGGGTTCGGGTTGAGCAAAAACAAATTCATGTCAATTCGTGTCGACACGAACACGACCCGAAACACAAATTTGACAGTCCTAGTAATCATGACAACCTCAAAAGCAAGAAAAACATGATCTGATCCAGGTTCTCCCGCCCTCAGTCATCACCTCCTAAAGATGCTTACGACCTGAAATGCAACCATAAACTATGTCTGAGTTTCCCATAAGGAAACCGCGTATGTCAAACTCCTAAATGTATGAATTTAAACAAAAACATGACATGATATGAAAATGCAATACAACACAACAACCACCGTCCATGAGTTCTTAGGATCCCTCTCCCAATCACAGTTGACGCAAACAACACAGGTCTTAAGAGTCCTCACACCCCAACCCCACCACAACTCGTACACACAAGGCACCTGCAGGAAAAACATCGGCCACGGGTCTCAATGGTCCTCACACCCCAACCCCACCACAACTCGTGCACACAAACACCTCCGAAAAAACATCGACCACAAACCACACGTGCGCACAAGGCACCCGCTCCTCAGAGCCACAACCACGATCTCTCTCAGGCCGGAATGTCTACACCGTCGCTCCAAAAAGACCGGAGACCCGTTGTCCTTGGGGCAGATCAAAACCACAACACAATCACAAGCAACACACTCAAAACTGAGCAGAAACGGTCGACCGAAATCCACAACCAAAACCGGTTCCAACCGAAACAACGACCAACCGGTCGAACGGCAAAGGGGTCCCGTTCGACCGAAAACATCCAGTAAAATCCACATCACGCTTTAAAAGGCACAAACAGTCAAACAAACCAGAAACCACGGTCGACCAAAAAAGTAGTAAATTCAGAATTTGAATCAAATTATACGGTCGATTGGAAAAAAGAACGGTCGAACAAACAATAAGTTAACTTAAGATATCGGTCGAACAAGATCTAAGGACGATCGACCATTTTGTGGTCTACACCCCCAACGAACTTAAAATAGTATTTTCGGTGGAACGACAAAGAATCTCATTCGACCGAAAACTCTCAGAGCCTCCATCTTCTCGCTCAAAATGCATGACTAGTCGACCACCCAAGGGTATCGTTTGACTAGTGCTAGAGATCAACGCCCAAAAACACTACAACCGGTCGACAGAAACAGGGCAAAAACTCTGTTGCACAACTCCGATGAGTCTTTCGGCCTAACGTCGACCACTCGAACACTCACTCTAGCTTAGGTGAACATAAAAGTAAAGCTTGACATACCTTTAAGGCTTGAAGAAGCCTTAGAAGATCAACGACGAGTGTCTCCTTGCAAAACTTTTTCTCTCCGGCGAGCTCCTCGATCCCGATCACCTCAACTCCGACAACCGTTTGAGCTTCTCCTTTCTTCGTTGATTCTACACTTCTCCGGAGCTTCCGATGTCCGAGAGGGAAAGAGTTTGAGAGAGTGAACGAGTGGAAGGGAGAGAGAGAGAAAAGAGTGAGAAGAGAGAGAGAAACCCAACCTTTATACTATTCTCCACTCCATCTTCACCCTCCGCCTCAACTTCTCCAATCCATCACAGCCGTCCATCTCAACTCCTTCCGTATCATCCACCCAACCATCAATAACCCACTGAACAAGGGTTAGGATATTACAACAATATAATTATAGAAAGAGTGAATCGAAGTGAAGGTGTTGGATTAGAACTGATATGGTAAAACACCACATCTGTTTGTAACGTTATTGTGCGAGGTCGTACGTGTGGTTTTTTTTAGTTTTTCTAGTTGAGGACATGGTCCAGCTTCAACATCATATACTGAAAAGAGGAGCTAATCGACCTTTTTAACGTCCAAGTCTTTCAACCATTTCCATTTGGATTTCCATTTATTCAAAGGAATCCAAGGACCAGATTTCTTTTCTAAGGAACGTATAATACATATTTTCGTCACTACAATCAGGTTGATATGGCCACATATTGAACTATTAACAGTGATTTAGTGACAATATACAGCCAATTGACAAGGAAAACTACAAAAATAACAAAGTAGTTCAAGACAATGGTGGATCAGATACTCACAAAGTCGAGAGTGCATCAGGCCCACCAGCAGAGAAAGAACCACCACCGCCCATTAGAGTCTGTTATAAGCGAAAGTGCCACTAATTATAAAGCCAACATCACAGTGCACATTGCAGAGGAAAAAAAATTAAACGTTTTTCTTGTAAAACAATTTTTAAAATGTTTGATGTCCCTAACTTACATGGCACTTGATAGTTGATACTATAAAGGCAACAAACTAACTACCTGAATAAGAGTCGAAGTAGTTGCGTCCTTGTCTTGATTCCAGCCATCTGGAACTTCAAAAGCCAATGCCACATGAGTACTCTGCTAGCATGATAACATGAAAAATGAGGTCCGTGAATAAGAACAATGTTAGAAGACGATTCGGTATATCACAGTGCTAGCTAGATTAGATTGTCTGTAGGTTTGCGTGGTGTCTGATTGTAGGATCCTTATCCTAATCCTAATCCTAATTGGGTTTTGTGTTGTTTAGGTGGTGATTAGTGATGGATGGCTGAGATGGAAGATGGTTGGATGAGGGGTTGAGATGAGTGGAGATGAGATGAGTGGTGGAGATGGCTTGGATTGGATGGATGGGTTTGGAGGGTGTGGATTTGATTGGAGGAGGTATTTGGGGGTTTCTCTCTCTCTCCCTAAACCTCACTCTCACTCACGTCTCTCTCTCTCTGATCTCTCTCTCCCTCTCTCCAGCAGCAGCTCCGGCGAGGAAGAAGGCCCTCCGGCGAAGTGAAGATCGGCTCCGGTTGTTGGTGGAGGTGAGTAGCGTGGGGTGTGTTCATCCCTTTTGTGTTGGTTTTCTCTCCCTCGACCTAACTCGGGTTTTGGTGGTTGTGGTTGATTGGTTGAGGTTGCCGGAAGTGGATTCGTGAGTGTGGATTGTCGAGGAGGAGTTGATCGTCGTTTGGACGCGAGATTCGTCGACGGATCGCATTTTGGGGAGACGTGCTCGTGGAGGCGTCGTCGTGGTTCTTCAAGGGTCTCTTCAGACCTTTAGGTATGTCAAGCTAGCTCACTTAATCACCGTGAGTAATTGGAAGTCGACGGTAGGCCGATTGGCTCGTCGCGAGTAAATGTGCAGCAGATTTCACTGCCTGATCGGTCGACCGGTTGGTGCAAACGGTCGACCGTTCGTGAAGAGAATTCGGGCTCTGCCTTAAATCGGTCGAACGATGCCTGTGGGGCGGTCGACCGATTGTGCATAGGAGGCAAGTCTGGAGAGTTTCGGTCGACCGGGTCCCCTTTGCCGGTCGACCGTGTGCACTGTCTTAAGTCGATTGGGGGGGGGGGGGGGGCGTAGACTATATAAACGGTCGACCGCCCTTTGATCTCGTCCGACCGTGACTTAAGTGGACCTTGTGGTCGGTTCGACCGAATGTGGGTTCGGTCGACCGGACCCGTGTGTTGAGCGTGAGAAACGCTCTGGTGGAATTCGGTCGACCGAGGTGAGCTCGGCGTTCGACCGGATTCGTGGCGCTTGTGAGGGATTATTCCCTGGACTGATTCGGTCGACCGAGGTGTGCTCGGCGTTCGACCGAATTCGTTGTGGAGTTGTGGGATTTGTTCCCTGGTGACTTTCGGTCGACCGGGACCCCCTTTTGTCGGTCGACCGATTGGTCGTTTTGTTCGTTGGACCGGGAGTTGACCATCTAAACGGTCGACCGTCCCTTGATTTGGGTTCGACCGAACGAGTGTGTTGTTGGGAATCGGTCGACCGATGGAGTACCGGTCGAAGTGGATTACCCTGTATTTGCTTGATTCGGTCGACCGGGACTTTTGGTTCGGTCGACCGTTTGTGTCCTGTTTTGCACTATGGAGGTGTTGTGGTCGTGGTTGTCCGTGTAGGACGAGTCGTGGTGCCGATGTTCTTCCGGCAAGTGTGCTAGGTGCACGTGGGTTGCGGTGGTTGGTTGAAAATAGACCTGGAGCCCCGTAACCGTGTGAGAGTTGTGGTTGGTTGAAAATAGACCTGAAGCCCAGCTAGTCTGTACGGAGTTGGTTGGAAATAGACCTGGAGCTCCGTAGTGTGTTCGGGTTGGTTGAAAATAGACCTGGAGCCTGAGCAAGGACCGCGTGTAGGGGTTGGTTGAAAATAGACCTGGAGCCCTTATACGTTTGGGTTGGTTGAAAATAGACCTGGAGCCCTTGGTCGTGTCGTGGTAGCTGTGGTTAGTTGAAAATAGACCTGGAGCCCAGCTTGGCGACGTGTGTGAGTCGCGGTGGTTGGTTGAGATTAGACCTGGAGCCCCGTGACTGTGTGGGTGCGGCGGTTGGTTGAGATTAGACCTGGAGCCCCGTACCGGTGGTGTGTCCTGTGTTGGAGTTGAGAGCCCTGGTGTTGGGCGTGTTGTGATGCTTTTCTTTTGAGCAGAATTGCATGCTAGGATGCTTTTATTTCATACATATAGAGTTTGGCATACGGGGTTTCCTTCTGGAAACTCAGGCATTGTTGCATGTTTACTTTCAGGCCGTGATCGGCATTAGGGGGTGGTGACCGAGGAGAGGAGCACCGCTACCGGATCCAGCTTTCTCTCAGTTGAGGTCGTGTGATTACTGTTTCCTTGTATATGCTTTTGATGTAATCACAACTTTTGTATACTCTGATATTCACATATATATATATATATAATATATGTCGGTGCACCTGTGTTCTTTTATTGCGTAATATCCTCTGTTGATTGAGTGTTTAAAATTTTAAATTTTCCGCTGTTTTGAGGATGTTACAACTTGGTATCAGAGCGGTCGGTTCCAGTGTTTTTATCCAAAGAAACCACCCTTAGAGTTTTAGAGTCTGCATTAGTTCATGCATTCAAGGTTTTGATGTGTGTTGTTCTTTGTGTGTAGATGCCTCCGAGACGCGTGAGACCTCCCCCACGGGACCGTAGCACCAGCGATGAGACTGGGGGCTCGGACTGGGCAGAGGAGCGGCGGATGCTCTATGACACAGTGGGGCGACTGGGAGCGATGTTGGATCGCCAGTCAGGCAGAGGAGAGCCAGCAGCGGCAGGAGCGATGCTCGATCGCTTTATGAGACAACACCCGCCTACCTTTGACGGTAGAGGAGAGTCTGAGGCCGCGGAGGATTGGGTCCTGGATTCAGGAGATCCTGTAGGCGATTGAGTGCCCGCCTGAGAGGCAGACAGGCTTGGCAGCTTATGTGTTGGGCGGAGACGCGTCCAACTGGTGGAGGACCACATCTGCAGTGGTATTTGAGGGCAGGACTGATGTCAGTTGGGAGGAATTCCTACGGGAGTTCAATGAGCAGTATTTCCCCGAGCATGTCAGAGACGGGAGGAGAGAGGAGTTTATGGCTCTTGAGCAGGGAGAGGCGACCCTGGCTGAGTATACCCGGAGGTTCAACGTGCTGGAGCGTTACTGTCCGGAGATCTGTGTGACGCCGCTGCAGAGGGCGAGGAGGTTCATACGGGGGCTGAGGAAGCACCTCCGTACTCAGGTGACCTACAGTATGCCGCAGACGTTGGCTGATGTTGTGCGGTTTGCGACGCTCATTGATCAGGATTACCAGCAGAATTATGCTGAGGCCAGGAGAGCACCGGGGAAGGTCAGTGGACGTCCGGGTGCTCCACTAGCAGGGAACACGGGCAAGAGGCCCCGGATCGGAGGAGGTGGATCACGCCAGCCTGAGGCGTGCAGAGGGTGTGGCAGAGTTCACTCTGGTGAGTGTTGGGGTCGCGGAGTGTGCCACGGGTGTGGCAAGCCGGGCCATTTTGTGACAGATTGTCCGAGTGGGCCAGGTGGGTCCAGCAGGCAGTCGGGACAGCCGGCAGGTGGCAGAGGCGGAGGTCGCCGACCTTTTGCGCCGCAGCGACAGCAGGGTCAGAGGACCGGTCGAGTCTTTACCATCCAAGCGGATGAGGCGAGAGACGCCAGCACGGTGGTGGAAGGTACGCTCTTTGTTGCTGGGTTGAGTGCGAGAGTGTTGTTTGACTGTGGGGCCACACACTCGTTCATCTCGGAGCGATTTGCGAGCGTGTTGGGCCGTACCCCTGCGATGTTGACTGCCACGTTGGAAGTCAGCACACCCTTGGGTCTGGTGGGCATTGTGGGGAGCTTCCTCCCCGGCGCCAAGATTGTTTCAGGAGATCAGGAGTTTCCGGCTGACCTGATCTTGTTGCCGATGGAGGACTTCGACGTCATACTGGGGATGGATTGGCTGTCCCAGTACGATGTGCGAGTTTTGTGCCGGGAGAAGAAGATTCTGATCCCGAGGAAGGGTCTACCTGATGTGTTGATCAGGGGGGCGAAAGATAGAGGAGGCAGAGTGATTGTATCAGCAGTGAGGGCACAGAAGTTGTTGCAGCAGGGTTGCAGAGCTTTTGTGGCCACTTTGGTAGTTCCAGATCCAGAGGCGGAGAGATTGGAGGACATCGAGATTGTTCGGGAGTTTCCAGATGTTTTTGCAGATGATGTCACTGGGTTACCGCCTCACAGAGAGATTGAGTTTGTGATCGATTTGGTAGCTGGGACTACGCCGCAGTCAAAGGCGCCGTATCGGATGGCACCTGCGGAGCTGGCAGAGCTGAAGAGGCAGTTGCAGGATCTGATGGATACAGGGTTTATCCGCCCCAGTGTCTCGCCTTGGGGAGCGCCGGTACTCTTCGTGAAGAAGAAGGATGGATCACTGCGGATGTGTATAGATTACAGGATGCTGAACAAGATTACCGTGAGGAATCGGTATCCCTTGCCCAGGATCGAGGACCTGTTTGACCAGTTGCAGTCAGCGCAGGTGTTCTCGAAGATTGATCTGCGATCCGGTTATCATCAGCTGAGGATCAGAGAGGCAGATGTGCAGAAGACAGCTTTCAGGACGAGGTACGGGCATTACGAGTTTCTGGTGATGCCGTTTGGGTTGACGAACGCACCTGCAGCGTTTATGGATTTGATGAACAGGACGTTCAGTCAGTACCTCGACCGGTTCGTGATCGTCTTCGTGGACGATATTTTGATTTACTCGCCAGATGTGGAGCAGCATCGAGAGCACTTGAGAGTTGTACTTGGCATTTTGCGGGATCATCAGTTGTATGCCAAGCTGTCGAAGTGCGAGTTCTGGCTGAGCAGTGTCGCCTTCTTGGGACACATCGTGTCAGGTGACGGGATTTCCGTCGATCCAGCGAAGGTCAAGGTCGTTACACAGTGGAGAGCCCCGACGAGTGTAGCAGAGATCAGGAGCTTTGTGGGTCTGGCAGGTTATTATCGCCGTTTCATTTAGGATTTCTCGAGGTTGGCTTCGCCGTTGACGGCTCTGACGCGGAAGGGCGTTGAGTTTGTGTGGTCCCAGAAGTGCGAGGACAGTTTTCAGGAACTGAAGAGTCGACTGACGACTGCTCCAGTTCTGACACTTCCCAGTGGCAGTGGTGGTTTTGTGATTTACAGTGACGCGTCAGGCGTTGGGCTGGGATGCGTACTCATGCAGCACGGGCAGGTGGTTGCATATGCTTCGAGGCAGTTGAAGGTGCACGAGAGGAACTACCCCACTCATGATTTGGAGCTGGCGGCAGTGGTGCACGCTTTGAAGACCTGGAGGCATTACTTGTATGGCGAGTGATTCGAGGTATTCACCGATCATCAGAGTCTGAAGTATCTGTTTTCGCAGAAGGAGCTGAATATGAGGCAGCGCAGATGGCTCGAGCTGATTAAGGATTATGATTTCACCATCTCGTACCATCCGGGAAAGGCGAATTCAGTTGCTGATGCTTTGAGCAGGAAGGTGGAGGTTACCGCAGCAGGTCTTTGTATCGAGGATTGGAAGCTGCTTGAGGCGTTGACCGAGTGGAGACCGTTCACCGATGAGTCGCGAGGTGCAGTGATCGCAGGGCTGAGAGTGGAGCCTCAGTTGGTCTCGAGTATTGTTCAGGCTCAGAGTACTGATGATGAGTTAGCCGGGTTGCTGCAGTTAGCTGCCAGAGATGGATCAGACTTCAGTGTTGGGGTTGATGGTGGACTGAGGTTCAGGGGCCGTGTCTGGGTGTCGAAGGGAGGAGACCTGAGGCAGGACATTCTGGAGGAGGCACATAGATCCCGTTATTCGATCCACCCGGGCAGCACGAAGATGTATAGAGATCTTCAGAGGAACTTTTGGTGGAAGAAGATGAAGACGGAGATCGCAGAGTTTGTTGGCAGATGTCTGATCTGTCAGCAGGTGAAGATTGAGCACCAGAGACCTGCAGGGCCGATGCAGAGGATCGAGCTTCCAGAGTGGAAGTGGGAGCACGTGACGATGGATTTTGTCACCGGGCTGCCGAAGACGAGGGGATTCCATGACGCGATTTGGGTCATAGTCGATCGACTGACCAAGTCGGCGCACTTCTTAGCTATTCGGACCACTTTACCTCTGGAGGGTCTAGCTAAGTTGTATATTGAGGAGATTGTCAGGCTTCATGGGGTGCCTGTGAGTATTATTTCAGATCGAGATCCGAGGTTCACTTCCAGATTCTGGGGGAGTTTGCAGCAGGCCTTGGGGACTCGGTTGAAGTTCAGTACGGCATTCCATCCGCAGACAGACGCTCAGTCTGAGAGGACCATCCAGACGCTAGAGGATATGTTGCGAGCGTGTACTCTGGATTGGGCAGGTCATTGGGATGAGCATCTGCCATTGATCGAGTTCGCCTACAACAACAGCTACCATTCGAGCATTGGGATGACACCGTACGAGGCCCTGTACGGGAGACCGTGTAGATCACCGGTATGCTGGAGTGATGTAGGCGAGAGACAGCTAGTTGGTCCTGAGATTGTGCAGATGTATGCTGAGAAGGTTGATGTGATCAGACAGAGACTAGCGACTGCGCAGAGCAGGCAGAAGAGCTACGCAGATAGGCGTAGGCGTGAGCTGAGATTTGAGGCAGGTGACCATGTCTTCCTGAGGATTTCACCATCGCGGGGAGTGATGAGGTTCGGGAAGAAGGGGAAGCTCAGTCCGAGGTATGTCGGGCCGTTTGAGATTCTCGATCGGGTTGGAGAGGTCGCCTACAGGGTTGTGTTGCCGCCGCAGTTTTCAGGTCTTCACAACGTCTTCCACGTTTCGATGTTGAGGAAGTACGTAGCGGATCCTTCTCATCTGATTCAGTTGGAGGTTCCAGAGATCCGTCAGGATTTGTCTCTTGAGGAGAGACCGGTTGAGATTGTGGATCGGATGGAGCATCAGTTGAGGAGGAGGACCATTCCGATGGTGAAGGTCAGGTGGCAGCACCACAGTGAGCGAGAGGCCACTTGGGAGATCGAGGAGGAGGTCCGGAAGGAGTTCCCGGAGTTGTTTGGTGAGCTTCCGGTTTAATTTCGAGGACGAAATTCTTTTAGGAGGGTGGATTGTAGGATCCTTATCCTAATCCTAATCCTAATTGGGTTTTGTGTTGTTTAGGTGGTGATTAGTGATGGATGGCTGAGATGGAAGATGGTTGGATGAGGGGTTGAGATGAGTGGAGATGAGATGAGTGGTGGAGATGGCTTGGATTGGATGGATGGGTTTGGAGGGTGTGGATTTGATTGGAGGAGGTATTTGGGGGTTTCTCTCTCTCTCCCTAAACCTCACTCTCACTCACGTCTCTCTCTCTCTCTCTGATCTCTCTCTCCCTCTCTCCAGCAGCAGCTCCGGCGAGAAAGAAGTCCCTCCGGCGAAGTGAAGATCGGCTCCGGTTGTTGGTGGAGGTGAGTAGCGTGGGGTGTGTTCATCCCTTTTGTGTTGGTTTTCTCTCCCTCGACCTAACTCGGATTTTGGTGGTTGTGGTTGATTGGTTGAGGTTGCCGGAAGTGGATTCGTGAGTGTGGATTGTCGAGGAGGAGTTGATCGTCGTTTGGACGCGAGATTCGTCGACGGATCGCATTTTGGGGAGACGTGCTCGTGGAGGCGTCGTCGTGGTTCTTCAAGGGTCTCTTCAGACCTTTAGGTATGTCAAGCTAGCTCACTTAATCACCGTGAGTAATTGGAAGTCGACGGTAGGCCGATTGGCTCGTCGCGAGTAAATGTGCAGCAGATTTCACTGCCTGATCGGTCGACCGGTTGGTGCAAACGGTCGACCGTTCGTGAAGAGAATTCGGGCTCTGCCTCAAATCGGTCGAACGATGCCTGTGGGGCGGTCGACCGATTGTGCATAGGAGGCAAGTCTGGAGAGTTTCGGTCAACCGGGTCCCCTTTGCCGGTCGACCGTGTGCACTGTCTTAAGTCGGTTGGGGGGCGTAGACTATATAAACGGTCGACCGCCATTTGATCCCGTCCGACCGTGACTTAAGTGGACCTTGTGGTCGGTTCGACCGAATGTGGGTTCGGTCGACCGGACCCGTGTGTTGAGCGTGAGAAACGCTCTGGTGGAATTCGGTCGACCGAGGTGAGCTCGGCGTTCGACCGGATTCGTGGCACTTGTGAGGGATTATTCCCTGGACTGATTCGGTCGACCGAGGTGTGCTCGGCGTTCGACCGAATTCGTTGTGGAGTTGTGGGATTTGTTCCCTGGTGACTTTCGGTCGACCGGGACCCCCTTTTGTCGGTCGACCGATTGGTCGTTTTGTTCGTTGGACCGGGAGTTGACCATCTAAACGGTCGACCGTCCCTTGATTTGGGTTCGACCGAACGAGTGTGGTGTTGGGAATCGGTCGACCGATGGAGTACCAGTCGAAGTGGATTGCCCTGTATTTGCTTGATTCGGTCGACCGGGACTTTTGGTTCGGTCGACCGTTTGTGTCCTGTTTTGCACTATGGAGGTGTTGTGGTCGTGGTTGTCCGTGTAGGACGAGTCGTGGTGCCGATGTTCTTCCGGCAAGTGTGCTAGGTGCACGTGGGTTGCGGTGGTTGGTTGAAAATAGACCTGGAGCCCCGTAACCGTGTGAGAGCTGTGGTTGGTTGAAAATAGACTTGAAGCCCAGCTAGTCTGTACGGAGTTGGTTGGAAATAGACCTGGAGCTCCGTAGTGCGTTCGGGTTGGTTGAAAATAGACCTGGAGCCTGAGCAAGGACCGCGTGTAGGGGTTGGTTGAAAATAGACCTGGAGCCCTTATACGTTTGGGTTGGTTGAAAATAGACCTGGAGCCCTTGGTCGTGTCGTGGTAGCTGTGGTTGGTTGAAAATAGACCTGGAGCCCAGCTTGGCGACGTGTGTGAGTCGCGGCGGTTGGTTGAGATTAGACCTGGAGCCCCGTGACTGTGTGGGTGCGGCGGTTGGTTGAGATTAGACCTGGAGCCCCGTACCGGTGGTGTGTCCTGTGTTGGAGTTGAGAGCCCTGGTGTTGGGCGTGTTGTGATGCTTTTCTTTTGAGCAGAATTGCATGCTAGGATGCTTTTATTTCATACATATAGAGTTTGGCATACGGGGTTTCCTTCTGGAAACTCAGGCATTGTTGCATGTTTACTTTCAGGCCGTGATCGGCATTAGGGGGTGGTGACCGAGGAGAGGAGCACCGCTACCGGATCCAGCTTTCTCTCAGTTGAGGTCGTGTGATTACTGTTTCCTTGTATATGCTTTTGATGTAATCACAACTTTTGTATACTCTGATATTCACATATATATATATATATATAATATATGTCGGTGCACCTGTGTTCTTTTATTGCGTAATATCCTCTGTTGATTGAGTGTTTAAAATTTTAAATTTTCTGCTGTTTTGAGGATGTTACACTGATGTCTATGGCTGTATAGGTGAATTCGGGTACAACTAATGGGGAGGTCCTTGAGGCAGATCATGCTCCACCATAGCTTCTTCTTCTTCTTCTTCTGCAACTGGAACTGGAACTGGAAAGAAGTAGGGGTTTTACTACCTTTCCAACACTTCCAAGGAGGCGAGTGACGACTCTTTGGGTCGGGTCTTTTTGGTTTCATGTGCCCCAACAGATACAATACATACAAAGTTACAACAACTGTCAGCAATTCTCAGCGGATAATTACCTACAAATACCTCCAAAACTAAATATCTATTCAATAACTAAAAGTAAACTATAAGGGATCAACTATTACTATTGTATGGAATTTCAAAGTATCAATCTCCAATTTTTCCATCCAAATAAGATAATTTATAAATGTAGACTCGAGAGTTCTAAATTCCAGCTGAAGCCCAATCCAAGAGTAAACTATACCGCAGAAACACGCAACCTCACACACAAAAAAAAGGAAAACAAAGTAAATTAATTTCAGATTGGTTCCAACCATGTGCTGATGCGTTAAAACTTCAAGCTTTATAACTTTATGATATCCCAAACAAACAAACAAAATCATTGAGTGATATCGTGGAAAATCAACTGAATCTTAAGTACCAAGAATCAAACAACCCACGTGTTTCTGTAAACGCTCCCTTCATTTCCTAGTGATGCTCGCAGCACACCACAGCACAGCTGATATATTCTTACACTCCTACCCAATAACGCAAATATTTACTTGAAACACTAGTAAATTTAACTACGACGACCAGTTATGGTAGGTATAAAACATAAACTATACTAACAGAGCAAGTAAACCAATAATAGATTTAAGTAGCAGTTAAAGACAACAACTTATATAATATTTGTTCAATAACATGATTGAAAGTTTGGTAGAATTGGTTCCGCGTTTACTTTTCCAAATCTTGTTCGACTCTTTCTCCTCCGTTAGAAGCCGCCTTTGAACGTCAAGTTTTGCTCTTCTTCTCTCTCTCTCTCTCTTTCTTCAGTTGTTTATGTCTTAATTTCCACGAAACAGCAATTTTTTTTGCTGAATTTGATGTGCATACGAGGGAAATTAAACTAGTTTAGTTTGCTTCCACACAAACGCAACACCTCAACACAACTTACTTCTCTTCCATTCTTGCGTGCAAATTTCCCATAAATTTGGTAACAAAGCGTTCTCTTTGATTTTGGGTATTTGTATAAGTCGAAAGATTCAATCTTTGATTTGGGTATCTTTTTTTAAGGTTTCGTGAAACATATCAAAACATGTTGGGAGAATTCGTGCTAAGCATTCTTGGGTATGTTTTTTTCCCCCCTGTTTTGGAACTTTTTTGTCATGAAGATGAATGACAATTGAAATCTGAGATTTGGGTTTTTGGTTTGATGACAGGTTGGTGTTTGGATATGTCTACCCTGCTGTGGAGTGCTTCAAAACAATTGAACGGAGTAGAAGTAGTAGATCAGACACCCAATATCTTCTCTTTTGGTGCCAATATTGGTACTTTTTCCTTTTCCATCTTGTTGGGTCTCTTTGATTTAATGATTAGGAAGTTCATTTCATTTCTGGTTGGTCGTTCTTCAATCTCGACGATAAATACAATTCTCATCTCAGTTAATCCACTGTAAGCAATAAGAAAATTGCTGCAAGATGTGATATTGGTACTCTGATCTCAGGAAAGTTTGTCTTTGTACTATAAAAATATATTTTTTGGGGGTTAGAAAAGAAATCAAGTGAATTGGTATTTGTTCAAGAATACTCTTAAAATCGAACTTGATAATTGAAATTAGGTTCCTCCTGGACAACCAAAGCTTCTGAAAGATTTGCTGGAATCATCACTGTGATGTTTCTTGAACATTTTGTAGGATTTTTCTAATAAGATGTCGTAGATAGATGCAAAACCTGGGTGCTTGTCAAGTAATTGACCAAACTCTAGTATTTTATCTTGCACCAAGACTTTAGGACACCATGTCCAATTTTAATAAAACACATACGAAATTCTTGATTTTAATATCGTGGCCTGCATGTGCCATCAACTTCAACTTGATGAATTATTTGAGGCAAAAAAACTTCGAGATATATGATGAACTTTGTGGAACTGCTCCAGTGTTCTGATAAAAAATTATAGTTTTCTTAACGTTTGCACTTTGCATTAAGATGTAAATGGTAGATGGGAAAGGATTGACGTCAATATTGAAAGAAAGAAAGAAATTCCTTTAGAACTAATTCATGTATAGTAGTTAATATTCTTTCTTTCAGTACCTATAAAAGTTTACAGATCCATGATGATAAATGAAATTATGAAGAGATTGGGATCATTTTGCAGGGTCATACTTGCCTTGCTGACAGCCATTGAGAAGTTTGGTGATATATTCATTTCATGGTAATACTAATACCTACCATTTACTATTAAATGTTTATATGTGTGTGTGTCATCTGATTATCAAAATTCTATTATTGAAGGTTGCCTTTGTATGGGGAATGTAAACTGGCATTTATTGTCTACTTGTGGCATCCAAAAACAAGAGTGAGTAGAAGTAATAAATCAAGTGAGTGTGATTTGTTAAGAATCAGTTTTTAATATACACAGTGATCGATCTGGTCGATGCAGGGAACACTTCATGTGTATGAGACCTTGCTAAGGCCATTCATGCAAGAACATGAGATGGACATAGAGAGAAGATTGCAGTTTATAATGAGTAAATCCATTGATCTCTTCCTGTTCTACATCAAAAATTTTGCAGACAAGGGACAGTCCATGGCCTTTGAGATCCTTCAGTACATCATTTCCCTCCCATCAAGAACTTCTGGTCCTCAGGTCCTTCCTTACACTATATATATATATATATATATTAATTTAATTGTAATGTTGGTTATGTCGACTCGTGTATATCGTGTTTTGTTTTTTTCAAAATATTTTGCGGAGCAAATTAATTAATGACGTTGGTTCTAATATTATATATTATGGTTGATGGTATATATAGAATGCGAACAGTCGACCATCAGCAGCACCACAAGCCCCACACAGCAGACACAGCAGACAAAGACCAAGTGCACCACCAATGCATCCCACTCATCCGGTTGAAACTGCAAGGACAGAACACCACTCGGAGGAGGAAGAAGAAGAAGAAGAAGAAGAAGAAGAAGAAATGCAAACACAGGTTAACAGAGTGGAAGAAGCTCTCCGTGCTGCTGGTGTCAATTTGAGACGATTACGCCAACAACAATCATGATCGAAAGGCGCGCACTAAGTATTATTTACAGGAAGAAGAAAAAAAAAAAAACATCATTTGTATGTATATTATGTTCATTCTTGAGTTCTTTTATAGATTTTCACACTTCAATGTATAGTTTGTGCAGGTTTTGTTCATTTATTGAAAACACATGCATGGATGGAGATTAATGAGAGTAATTAATCTTCATCCAACATAAATTATCATCACTTCCATCATGTGTTTACTGTTTTAACTTTTCCCCTTACAAATATGTTCAAAAACTTGAAATGAACACACAACATTCAACAAACTTCTATTTGATATAGGAGCTTTTATTGCAATATATAATTCATTAAAAATGCAAAGGTGGAAGTGAATCAACCTAACTAAGACCAGGTCCACCACCTTAATAAGGTTTATAGAGCCAATGCATGAATGATGAATCTTTCTTCACATCTGAATCAAAAAATAAAATAAAAACTGTTGATTGTTATTATATGTGGCTCTCTTTTCCGGGGCTGTTGCTAATTCCCATATCAAATTGTCGCCCACCTGAATTTACCATCATAAATAAGAGAACTATATCCATGCGACGGTGAACCTGATCATATCATATATGTTAAAGAATAAAGGCAATAACATAATACATATTAATTAGTATCAAATTAAGAATTTCGCTAATAAATAAAAATGAACTATGACTAGCTAGCTATCTACAGTAGATATGAAAATACATTTCACATGCAATGAAGAGCTTAACTAAATACTTGCAAATCCACGAAGGTTGTTCGGTCCAGGAGTAGTACTCCTCGACAAGTTCCGGAGGTATAGTAGGAAGCATGGTTTGGGGGAGGTGTGAGGGGGTCGGGAGGATTGGAGGAACGGACGTGTATGCGACTGATCTCCTCATCAACTCATTGCCAATTGGATTTGAAGGAAGTACATCTCTCAAGCTGGTGTACCTTACATCATCACCATCATCATCATCATTGTTGTTGTTACAACTACTAGTGGTGGTGGTGTTGCTGCTGCTAATACTACCACTACCACTACCACTGCCGCTACCGCTGCCGTCGATTGGGATGACCCATGCTGATGCCTCGTGGTCGGCTGGCTTCAACAGCCTCTCCTTCAAACTATCCATTGGAATTAGATCGATGGACAAAAGGGTGTCAATCTCTCTCTTCTGATTTGAAGGTGATCCATGTTTGGGAGATTTGAGAACAAATTTATTTATTATATAAGAAAAATATACAAGAATTAATGTTACGATTAATGCAGAAGAGGAGGCATTATACGTTCAAACACGAGGCCTGCTCCTACTCGATCCTATGGTACAGAAGGGTTTACTTCTTCTATTTTTGGCCATATTCTCATTGTTTTAGGTTAGAATATCTATTTTTAAGGAGACTAATTAGTACTTTGTTTGATGGTTTCTGTCAAAACTTTATATAAAATTTCGGTTATATATTAAAAAATAAGTTGTAGACTTCTCAATTAAACGTAGTTCAACGGAGAATGTGCATCAATGGAAACCAAGAAATAAAACCCACCTATCCTATATTTATTATATACTGACTGAACTGAATGAACAGGGGGTGACTGAATAGTGAATACAATTACAATTACGATGCAAGAAAAGGATTATTATTGTTGGTTAGGCCTGGACGACCTGGACGAACTGGTCCACAGAGGAGAAATCTTCAAAGGTGGGGAAGAGGCAACGCATACTTCCAACCTCTTGTTGAAGTTGTGATCGGAAGGCTTAAGCAAAGAAGGAAGCAAGAAGAAGACACCTTTCTCCTCACACATTCGGTGTCTCGGTCTGATCCTCCGCTCCAGACTGAAAGAGAAGAATTGAGGAAACCTCTTCAGCTCCTTCAGATCCCTCTTCATCTCGATACACAAAAAATCCATTTTCGGTTCCAGATTCCCCTTCAAACTGTAACAGAATATCTGCGGGAACTTCCGGACCATCGCCCTCGCGTCGCGCGGGGCCAATCCCACTCCCACCAGGAACTCCATCCTCGGTACTAGCTTTTCCTCCACGCTGCACGACAGGAGGTGGGCGTGGGAGGCCACGTCGCTCAATCCGAGCATCTGGAGGAAGTACAGCGTCGGTCGGAGCCGGGAGGCCACGTCGGAGACCAGGAGGCGGGGCCGCCGGTGGAGGACTTTTCTTAGATCGGAACCCCGGACAGAGGCCTCCCGGAGGAGGAAGGTGAGAACGTCGGTGAGGTGGGAGGGAGGGACGGTCAGGATCTCCGGGCACATGGAGCAGGCGCGGCGGAGGTCGGAGGAGGTGAGACCGGCGGAGGAGAGTAGGGAGACGGTAGACTTGAGTTGGGGAAGTGGGGCGGATACGAGGGCCGGGTGGGTCGACGAGATCCCGATGGATTCGAGGAAGAGGACCTTGTCTTTGTCTCGGAACGGAGTGTCCAGTAGTGGAGGTGGTGGTGGTGGTGAGAGGGAAACCGACACCTTCACCGGTGTGGTGGTGGGGCGGAGGAGGCGGAGACTGGGAATCGGAAGTGGGGATCGGAGGTGGAAGTGGAGGATTTCTTCCATTTTCTTTTTTACATCGTTCGCTTTATTAGGTAAGGGGAGGAGGAGGGGATAAGGAGGAGGAGGATAGGATAGATTATGATGGTATGGATCACCAAACACCAAAGACAAGGAGGGGTGTTTTGGGATTTTCAGTAAAAACTAACGTTATCCTTCCTTTAATCATGAACTGGCCAATGAGTAAAAACTAACCAAATTACTTGGATGCCCATGCCTTTGTTGTGGAAGAGCTTTATTCTCTCTTTCTTTTTTTCTAACCTTCCTTCCTTCCTTCCGAGAATACAAATGTTAAAATTGAAAGTCTGAATAAGTCATTTGACATTTGGGGTTGATATCACTACCAATAAACTTAATTTGAGCATGATTGCCAAACTATCAATACTAATACCTGAACGGCCTGTGATCATACCTCCACCACAGTTTCGACCCTCAAAGCATCCATAGCAAACGAAGAAACATCTGAAGCATCGAAATTTGCTTATTTCATACTTACAATTAGACTACTTCAGTGTTAAATGTAGACCAGAGGAGCTACAACAATATAAGTAAGCAGACAAAACACAGATAACTGGCACTCATAATTTGGAAACAAACATTAAAATTCGAAAGATAAAACAAAACAAAACAAAACAAAGAGCTAGAAATGCCGCTATTTTGTCACACCCATTCATAATAAGATGATATATTGTTTTCGGAGGCGGGCAAGATCGGGATCATCTAAATTCAAATCAAGCCACCCTTGCAGCCGCATGTACTCAATGTAGTGGTCGTATTGCACGTTGACTTGTGGTGTTTCGGGTAACCAATGGAGATGTATTTTTTTGTTGGGAAGGATAAAATAGGTAGGCATCACAAATCTCTTTAATAATCATGAATTTGACAAAGTAGAAGATTCAGTACATAAGAAGTATTTTCCTACGATACAAAAGAATACTTAGTGATGTTGGTTGAATCTTTCCATAACGAAGATGTTTCCCTTATCGTCGCGCCCGATTCTCATGGATTCGTCGAGGTATCTGTTGAAGTATCTAAGATTAAGGAGCAACAATTCATGTTATGGACAACAAACCAGAAACAAATTAAGCGTAAGGGGGGGGGATACGTTATGTGGAGCCAACCATCTGGGTTGAAAATGGCAAGCAGAACATCGTAGTTCTTCTGAAACACTTCCCTCAGCTGCTGGTGGAAATGTGGAATACAATAAATAGCAAGCAAGCAAGCAAAGCAGCACATAATAGGAAGAAATGCTTCAACTCACTCAAACTTTCAGTAGTAGGTAATAATTAATTACCTGAGGTGGGGATATGTGTGAGCCCTCGTATTTGATGTCAACTCTCTGGTAGTGGGTAGAAATTGAAATGAAATAATTAATATAATACAAAAAGAAAAGAAAATAATTAAGAAAGAATGCTTATTACGGTGGTAGAAGCAACAGTGAATGAAGCGACAATTGTTAGTTGGCCTGATAAGAAGTTGAAACCCTTAGCATTGAAGTTAATGAGATTGATGGCTTTTCCCTTCTCAACATGAATAATTTGGAGGAAATCTCCTAAGGTGATGAAGCCGCGTAATCCGAGTTTGGTTCTCTTAGAACCTGTGATTGATACGGTGCTGTAAACAAGCTTCCAACATCCATCCACTTTCTGACACAGATGGTCATGTTGGGTGGGAGATGGAGTTGGATTTTGGGCCTCCAGACTCCCAACCAACCTCTGGATCTCCTCCTTCTTTGCCGACGGAGCCCCGAAGATCCCCCGATCCAGTCCTTGGACGGCAGAGTACAGCTCCTCCTTCTTCTTCTTCTTCTTCGTGTTCTCCATCCCCGTTGATGCCCAAACCCTTACGACTCTGCTGCTACTGCTGCTCACACCACGACGTGATCGGAATCGGAATTGGAATTGGAATTTGAATTGGAAATGGAGATCACACGCCGCCATACCACCAACAACGCCCTTTCTTCTCTCCTCTTCTATTCAAATCTCTCTTTTTTCTCCTCTCTCTTTGTATTTATAGTTATATTGTAATTTTAATTTGTGGTGAGGAAGTGAGGGACTTGAAAAGCTTATCGCTTTATTTATTCATGAATCACATACACTTTTTCCGCTGTTTAGTTTCATTTCACCACCAAAGTGATTAAAGTACTTGTAAGATAAAACAAACGTTCGATCGACCAGAGTTCTGACTTGTTCAGTCTGTAGTTTTTTGATCGACCGAGCACACACTAAGAAACTGAATTATCCTCTAAAACACACAAAGGCCCAAAGCACACTAAGTACGTGGTATTCCAATTAAATGTTGCAAATCGATGTAAGCTCAAAATAAAAGTTGCCCCTAATGATAATTAATTACTCCAAAAATACATGCGTTTGGATTGGATTCCTCACAAGTCACAATTCCTGACAGAAACAACCGTAGCATTTTATAATTTGAACAAAGATATATTTATGCTTTCCAAAATAGGAAAGAAAAACGCCAGCCCTTGGATACCAAAAAACCATCTACCACCGGCAGACGCCACGGCCATGGCCTCCGGCGTTGCTGTGATTGGAGATTCCACCTCTCCCACCACGACCTCTACTACCACTTCCACCAACATATTTGTTGTCAACAAAATCAACTCTTTCATAACAACCACGCCTTCCTCTTCCAAACTGTTGTGATCCATGGGAATAATAACTACACTCACCACCACCTCTTCCAACCCCACTTATTTCTGAATTCCCTTGAAATTTTGATTCGTACCCAATGACACTTTCATCGTAAGCTCTAGTTCCAGAGGTAAAAGGTGGAATCTTTCCTCTGCCGACCCAACCACTCCCTGCTCTCTTCGGCTCTCGTGAGTCAAACACCTTCTTGCTGTTATCCTTGTTATTCATCCACCTGTTGCACGCATTTATTTAAGATTCATTTATTGATTGCAAGTACAAACAATTCTGTGATTCACAAAAGCTTGTAAGTTTTTTACATACTTGGTGTTGTTGGCATGTTGTGGTCGGCTACCTCTGTACTCATGCCAGAGTGGTCTGTGCTGATCAATGTCTATCTCTGTGATAGTCTGCAATCATTTATGAAAAACCAACAGATTACACTACTGCGATGAAAAAAAGGTATCACCTTTTGTTTATCATTTACGACATGACGTACCTTGGTAGGAACTTCAACCCCATCAAGAAGTTTTGGGATGTGTTCATGGTGTTCCGGATTATTGTACACAGCACAGCTGTAATTTATTTGGAGAGAAAAAAAATGTCACACAGGGTAGAACAACTACTCATCTATATGGTTATGTTCATTAGCAACTTACATGACATGATCTTTTATATCTTCCATCTCCTTCTTATGACAAGCCAAGTAGCAAACTTTGCCCATTTCATCTTCACAGAAGCATATGAATCCATTTAATCCGTCGCTACAGAAACCACATAACCATTTGAAGTTTCGAACTCTACTAATCGAAAGGAAAAAAAACAAAAACTGAAACTCAAAACTCTACCTAGTGCTGCAGTCTATTGGTATGTCAAATTTTGAAACATCACTAGACATATGGTTGTGATTTTCATAATGAGATCTAAGCTTTTCACCAAAAGAATAAGACTCTGAGGCGAAAATTCGATCACAGCCCAATCTGTTCCTCCGCATTTCGTCATCCTGCTAGGTAGAAACCCAGCAAGCATAAGAGTCCAAATTAAGATTGGCAAGGGCAAACAGATACATACCATCAAAACATTGTCCAATTTTCTTGTCTCATTCAGAAGCAGCCCTTCCTCAATAAATGGCAGCTTAGCAACACCCTTGGTCAATACAAGACAGAAGTCGTGTAGCATATTAGAAAGAAAGTTGCTTAAAATCAAAGGTGATAATAATATTGCATAACAAGGAAAACTAATACACACCTGCCAAGTAAACCTCTTGCCATCGTAGTCCATCTCGAAATCTATAAAATCAAATATACATCATTACTGATAATAAGTTCTAAATGCACCAAATGACACAATAGTAGCAAGATGGATTGCTCATACCGGTTGGGTAGAAAACTTTGATTGGAGATTCAATTTTAGTAACCAAATCCTTGAAAGGTTCAGGTAGAGCACTTGCACTGGAAAAAAAATGCAAGCAAACATATTCTAGCGCTCAATGAAAAAACTAATGAAAAACGAGGGGAAATTACCTCCTTGGAGGCAGCACAGCCATGAGCTGTTCTAAGGGTTTTAATGGGCTCCCTAGCTTGAATGAAATTGAAGACAGAGATAGCTTTTTCAAATCAGACGCAAACGGACCATAATAGAAAGGAAAATACCTGAGTCACAAATGAAACCGTAGGTCGACTTACATAAATTTAAAATAAAAAAACTTGCAGGATAACTTAGTTGTCTCAAACTCACTAACAACATCTGAAACAAAATTTGAGAAAGAAAATGACTAGGCCGCTTACCAATCCCATGAGCAAACTCCTGCATAGTAGTACTTTAAAACCCAGCACAGGCCCTCAGCGTATTTCTTAACCTATCACACATAAGGTGCAAAAATGAAAATATCATTACCAGCGCTGCATGATCTAATTAATGATTTGATCTTTGCTGAAGTAAATAAGATCACTCACAACTTCTTTCCTCTTTGCTTCAACTTCTAAGGCGCTTTTCATATCAAATTTGAGTCTGTAATACCTGTCCTGCCAACCAGGACAATCCAATTTCACCTGTATAAGATAAAAGACATGATGTAAGTTCCCACATGACCATGGCCATCCACAAAAGTCATTAACCATTGGAATTACAATATCGGTACCTTATCATCGAATACTCCAGACTTGAAAAGGTCACCTCTTTCCTTAAGACTTGTCTTCAATGTTTGAAGCACGTCCCTTGTGTTTTGGACATCCAGCTACATGAACATCAAATTTAGAACAATTGTTGAAAGCTTATTTTAAGAACTGTTAGAACATGTTGAAGTACTAAAAAGAGTAGAAGGAAAGGAATACATTGGACATCAGAGATTCAGCACCATCTTGAGGGGAGCTAGTTTGTTTATGCAGCTCAGACAACGAAAGCGAAGCAATACATGACTCGAGTTCATCCGAGTTGCGCATACTTTCATTTCTTTCTCGAATGATACTCCTTATCTTACTCTGCATGTCAGTAAAGTTTTCATGAATGCTTTTTTTTGTTGAAGTCTTCTAAATGAAACCCTTTGTTATCAGTAAAACATTAAAAAAATCAACAAATGAGCTTTAAATATCAGATAAGTAGCTAAAGGAATCAAATCCAAACTGCTGATCAAAAAAGTCCTAAACAGAAGATCAAAACTACTAAACCAGTGTTCAAACCGACCTCTCGTATATTTTTCCTCTTCTTAAAGATCTTTTCTTCGTACTGACTCGCAGCATGAACAAACTGTTCCAACCTCTTCTCCTTGATATAGGCCGTTTTTTTCTCGTTCAACTGGTTGTAGTTTGGCATGTAATACATCATTGTAAAACGAATAGTATCATTTAATTAGTGTGAAAGTAATTACCCGTGTGGTATCGATTAGATACCAGCCTTTGCTTCTTATCTCTGTCTTATACACATGTAGAAGCAAGTCCAGCGCTCCCTGCACAAAAATAAAAAGTGAATAAAGCTTACTAATAAATATTCTAAGTAAGAAATAATTTCTTTTTTAACTCATTATAATTCCAATCACATCCAATACGAACCTCGTGCATTTCAAAAGATGGCATGTGAGGGAGAAAATCATTCCCCACAAAGAAACATATGAAGACAAAATCATCGACGATTTTCTCAATATCAACATCAATATTTGAGTCTGGTGTAGTGAATTCCAGCTCAAAATACTCCCTCAGCGTCCACATATTGACGAACTAAAATAATAATAATAATATGAATATGAAGTCAAGCCGAATTCTTTTGAAATTTGTGATTAATTCGGGAGAATGAAAACTTTACTTGATAAGGCTGACCACTTCGATTTCTTTGAATGGATTTTTTATCCCATTCCTGCGAATTGATGTTATGTTGAGCTTTTGACAGACTTGCCTCAAGTGCAGAAAAAGAAACATCCTCTGTCCTTTGTTGGAACACATCCTGACATTCATATAATCAACCATATCTATTAAAATATCCAACAAGTGCTCATTAACTAAGCATGATTTCTTGAAAACCAAGGATATAATTAACCTCACCTCCCTAACGATAGAAAAATGAACCTCATGACTTGCCAAAGCAAGCATGATAAGATCAGCATCCTGAACAATACAATCAGTTGTAGTTCTGTAATGAACTCAATGAGAAAGAAAAAAAAACAAAGAACATATATAATGTGCTATAGATTACGTACCAATCCATAAAGACAATGATGGGTATTTGGATTGTAGCCTGGTAAACCCCTCTGTAATCTTATGAAATTTAGTATCTTATGCTCTCCTTCACCAGGAACATTAGCATCGGACAATATAACCTTCATTCAGTAAACCATATTACCAGTTACTTGGTTAGAACAAGTACAGGAAATGATTACTAACTAGTTTATTACTATAAGATATATATACAACCTTTAAGCCCTTCCACTTTGAGTTGGTGTTCAACCTGAGTCTGATGTAAGATTCTAATGCTTGGGTTAACTTATCCATGAATGCAGTCCCTGGTGTGATAACATTAGAATCACCAATTTCGGTTTCTTCTTTGGGAAGAAGTCCTCTTCCCTGCAGCTCATAACCTCTTCTTAACTTTTCCTCTTCTTCTTCCTGTGCCGTTACAAAAACAAAAATACCACATAAAAAACATTACATAAGTATTTTTTTTTAAAAGTACAAATTGTTGATTATAAGAATGAGAAGATCGAGCATATATATACAGCAATTTGAGCATCTTTTGCATTCTTGTATCTCCTTGCTCTTTGCTGGTTCATCTTAGCTCTTGGGGCCACTCCATCTGCTTGGTTAATTTGGTGCAACAAAACGAATTCAATCAAGTACCATTAGCAAAAGTGCTGTATTATACACATGACCCGTGATGTTAATCGAGTCAGTTAATTACCTATGGCCATGTAAAGTAGATTGGTGGGTCGAACTATGTTGACAAGACAATCTATGTACTTAAACATTGTTTCAAAAACTTGATCACAAGTTGTAGGAGGAAACAACTGCAACATGAGTGAAAACTAATATTAGCATGATAATGATGGTCAACAAACTAATTAAGTGGTGCAAGAGGGAGGAATCAAGTAGTACTTGGTCTTCAGGATGGAAACATGGATGGATGATACCATTCATGTCAAGATACAAATTGCGGAAGTGTCCATTTGGATTGGTGGTCTGAGAAAGGTTGTGTTGTTGGTCTTGTTGTTGCACAGCATTGACAACTATCTTGGGATACTTTCCTACCAACCACCTGTAGAAAGATGGAACTCCCATGGGCTATGCTAACCAGCAACCAACAAAATCAATTTCTATTTCCTTTCTTTTTCTCTTTTATTGACAACAACAAACACAGTTACAGAACAGTATATATGAATGCCATTTTGAAGTAGCTCTAAGCCTGTTTGTAGGAGGGAAGGGTATAGTATAGAGAAAGAAGTTTAGGAGAACGAAAAAGCTCCTTCTCGCATGCATAGAAGAACGTGAAGATTATTTTCTCTTTTTTCTTTCGAAAAGTGGAAGTTGAAGTGACGTTTATGGCGGTGAGATTGATTAGGCTTAATTTTTCATCAGGAGCCGTCCGTTGTAGATTAGGTTATAGTAAACATAGAGATAAAGATAATTATGGTAATTATGTGTTGATTGCTGTATTGTCATGATGATGCCGTTTCGATATTTGTGTTTTGATAGGAGATGTTTACAAGTGATTACTTCAGCAGTGGTAATCTTTCGTCATTATATTGGTGACGAATAGAACAGTTATATTATTTTCTTTTCGAAAGCATGTCAGGTGCTGTAAGTCCATTAAACTCTTTATTTTATTCATCTCCATAGTTTGAACTTTGAAGGAAAAAACAGGTTCAGCTGCATTTTAAAAAAAATAAAAAAATCCTGAGTTCTCTTCAATCTTGGGCAAATTTTCAAATCATATTTCATACTATATGAAATTGCATTTCTCTTCTTTTGAGCTCATGGTAATAGAAAAGTCAAACCTCATATCTCAAATACCCTAACCTCTGTTTTGAAATGAAAATATTGTCATAAGAAAAGAAAGAAGAAAACTTTTTCCTATCGATCTGAAGTCTGAACCTGTCCATTACATTATATCAATCTTCATCCAGAAATCTTCGTTACGAAGAAAAATGAACGTGGACTTGACTTTTTCCTCTAATTCTGTCGGTTTCTTCTAGATTAGTCTTTATTTTGCGTCCACAATCACATCACCATTCCAATTCCAAAAAGAAAAGCAAACGTCTATCTTACAATATTTTGTGAGTATTAATTAAACACCAAAAACAAAAAAGAACCAGTAAATGCACATCCTTTATTAATTTGAAACACAAGTACATGTACAGTAACAACAAAAATCATAATGAATAACAACCAAACCAAACCAACCTCAACACAATTAAACCTTTTGAACCAACAAAATGCATACACCAATCTGAATTAGAAGAATCTAACATCGCACTGAGTCCTAGTAAACGGTTGTTGGTCCTGATTAGCAGAAGCAGGAACAGGCAGCTTGATCCTGCAATAAATCTTGGGAGAATACTTATTAGTTTTAATGAACCAAACCTTGAACCTGAGCTTGGCATCAAGGTTGACGTCGACGTGAAAGAAGCCTTGAGTTTTCTCGTTTTCAAAAGTAACGACCACCCCGCCATCCCCAACCGCCTGACTCCCAACGAACACAGGGTGCAACAAAGTGGTGTTTTTGTGATCCTGGAAGAACGCAGGCAACTTGTCGTCGTAGCCAAACCGGTATCCGTCGTAGGTGGCGGTGGCGTCGAGGCGGTCGAAGTGGAAGCCAACTCTGTCGTTGGGGTTACGTAATGAGAGGGCGAGGGAGAGGTTGTAAGTCAACAAAGTGTTGTTGGTGAGAGCAAAGGTGGTGAGAGTGGCGGTCTCGACGTGGGCCTTGAGTTCGTGTGGTCGGAACAACAGCCATAGGACTAGGACTAGGATGCCCACTATTACGACGATGGTGAATATGAGTTTGAAGAGGCAGGAGCAGAGGCAGTAGAAGGGGTTGCAGCAGCAGCAGGAGGAGGAGCCTCTGCCTCCGCCATAGGCGGCACGGCGGGGTGGCACCGGAGGGCCATAGTAGGCGCCGTTTAGACCTCCCACGTGCTTGTCTCCCATCAACGTATAAGTATACGGCAAGATTAAGATTTTAAGAAGAAGAAGAAGAAGAAAAGAAGGTTTTGTTGTTGTTGTTGGATGGATGGATGGATCGTATATTTATATTATCTCTGTGTGTGTGTGTTAATTAATAATGTATCTATAGATGTGGTGTTGGTCAATTGTGACGTTTGTGTTTTATGATTTTCAAATGTAGGAAGCGCGTTATCAACCACTTTCTTATTCCTAATCCAATTGTGCTATAAGTTTTGGACTTTGGTTGATTAGGATTAAGACGGAGGGGAGAAGAAGAGGGGAAACTCACTGTTGGATCGACGACTTTTATTTATATAGTATATATAGGAGGTGACTCCGTCAGATCCGCTATCCTTTTGGTGCTTCGTTCCCAAGTATCTCCATTTTTTCAAACTTCATTTAGTAAATAAAAACGATTAGCGGACGCAAGCGTTCGGGACGCGCGCTTATGTGGTCAGTCCAGTCAGCAGACGCGTTTGAGTTGGCAGTCTCCAAAGAAAAAGTTTATTTTTTATTTTATTCCTCGTTTCGTACAAATGTCTACATCCCTCCATCCCTCATTAATGCGTCTCAAATCACTCATTTTCCATGAACATTTTGGCTCTCCTACACAGCACAGGAGACTTGTTATAAATCTCCAACATGCGTCTTCCTTTTTCTTCCCTTCTCTTCTGTGGTCCTACCTCTGTGCTTTGATGGAAATCGTTCATGTGTCTTTCCAAGTGGAGCAGCCGACAAACGTTCCTAAGGAGGGGATGTTTTTCCCCTCTTTCGAAGAAGCCCAAACATTTTACGTTGCTTATGCCGATTCTTGTGGTTTTTGTGTTAAGAAAATGCATCACACCCGTTTGTTTGCTACCTCTGGGTCAGGTGTTAATGTGCTGGAACGAGATGCAATGGTGTCAAAGCTTCCGAGGATTTTGGCGTGTGCCGATTCTTGTGGTTTTTGTGTTAAGAAAAGGCATCACACCCGTTTGTTTGCTACCTCTGGGTCAGGTGTTAATGTGCTGGAACGAGATGCAATGGTGTCAAAGCTTCCGAGGATTTTGGCGTGATGTTCTACTGTTAAAAGTTCAATCAGAAAGTTCTATGCTTTTGCGTATAATTCCACATATACAACAAACAAGACCAAAGTCATCCTTAAGAATGTAGGAATGATCACATTCTTCTTCATTTTCTTCATGTACAACAGTTGTATGTCTGTTCGGAATAAGAAGTCAGTCTGTTCGGAATATGTTGTGTGTCTGTTCGGAATAAGAAGTCTGTCTGTTCGGATTAAGTGGTGTATGTTCGGAATACTTTCTGTTCTATTTCTGCACAAATTTTCAACATAATCTGGACAAACATTTTACATAAACTAGACAAACTTTTTACATAAACAAGACAAGTTTTCTACATAAACAAGACAATCTTTCTACATAAATAATACAAACTTTCTGTTCCGTTTCTGGACACACTTTCTATGCTTTTACGTGTAATTCCACATATACAACAAACAAGACCAAAGTCA